>NW_025554228.1:0-19120 GCF_020424385.1 Procambarus clarkii | reverse complement strand
CAATCCACACCTGCCACACCTGCCCAGGTGCGAGAGGGGCCCACTCTCCCTCACACACCTGCCATAACAACACAGCTGTTCGCGTACAGCTGCAACCCCGAAGTAATCGTTTAGTTCAACAGATATTCTAAGAAACAGTGAATAGTTCAACAGATATTCTAAGAAACAGTGAATAGTTCAACAGATATTCTAAGAAACAGTGAACTCTGACCTCCTCTGTCATGCAGTGTAACAGTTACGCTATTAAGGCCTAACTAAAGTACAAAAAAGTACACTTTTGTGTACCACCGTTTGGGCTTTTTTTAGGGCTTTGTACGTACCAACAGGAGCGATCACCTGTTTGTAACTTGTTTCACAAATAATTTGTATAACGTGGGTAGGGTTGATAGTGGTTTTATAATTGGTGATTTCAGTGAAATTTCCACTTTTGTGTTCAGGAATTACTCAGTTTTGATTAAGGATATGAGGGACTCTTGGTGTATATATATATATATATATATATATATATATATATATATATATATATATATATATATATATATATATATATATATATATATATATATATATGATTTATGGCATGATTAAAAATTATGTATGTATGAATTAAAATTATGTATGTATGAATTAAAATTATGTATGCATGAATTAAAATTATGTATGTATGGATTAAAATTATGCATGCATGAATTAAAATTATGTATGCACGATTTAAAATTATGTATGTATGAATTACAATTATGTATGCATGATTTAAAATTATGTATATGTGCATTAAAATCATATATCTGATATTCAAATGACATGCTTGCGCTATAGATATGTATACTCGTATGATAATCAACTATACATGTTCTAAAATTGCGTATACCCATACATTAAAACTATGCATATATGTATGTGTATAAAATTCTCTGAGACGGATCAAGTTTATTCAAAAATTTTATTCGTCAAAGTTAGTACATAAATGTACAGAAATGTACAGTACATTACTCATCTATGTAGTGATCTTAGTTACTTAGAAGTGATCTTAGAAAGATGTGTGTCCAAACACTTTTAGAATTAAGTAATGTATAATTTAGATTTAGAAGACATTTCAATAGCTCTCTACACTACGTTTTTCATTGCGGCTTTCTTGAACTTGAACACAAATGTATAACATTATCAAAATGTTATACATTATGATAATTATACATTCTTTGGAGACCGGGCCGCGGGGACGCTAAGCCCCGGAAGCACCTCAAGATAATGACAAGAACTTGATTAAAACTTTTAAGAAACGGATAAATTTAGATGAGAAATTCCACTTCATTGCAAGTCCTCAAAGAGTCCCCATGGCGCAGTGGATAGCGCGCTGGACTTCTAATCCAGAGGTCGCGGGTTCGAATCCCGCTGGGGATGCTTGTTTGTTTGCAAGTGTTCACGGCACAGCATCTTGCTGCTGCCTGGAACACACACACACACACACACACACACACACACACACACACACACACACACACACACACACACACAGGTGTGAGCCGAGCCAACGATATATTGAACGGCTCTGTTTGACTAGACTAGAATAGCGACGCTTGGCAACCCTGTTCCCTCCACCTCCCCCAATCGTTTCTCCTCCTCCCTACCTCCAAAGCCCGCCACAACCTCGAAAGCATAGGCCTACCTGAAACATAGGTGTCAACTACACATAATTAGGAAATTTACATTTTTCCTATGTGTGCGCATTCCACCCGTCTTTTGGTACTGTCTGCTGTGGTCCGCTGTTTCAGCCTCTCGTTCTGCTGTTCAACTCGTTCTGTTCTCGTTCAGCTCCTGTTGTGCTGTGGGATCATTCAACTGTGGGTGGTAGTGGACCCCATATCCCATCCTGTGGGTGGTAGTGGACCCATACTCATCCTGTGGGTGGTAGTGGACCCCATATCCCATCCTGTGGGTGGTAGTGGACCCCATACCCATCCTGTGGGTGGTAGTGGACCCTATACCCCATCCTGTGGGTGGTAGTGGATCCCATATCCATCCTGTGGGTGGTAGTGGACCCCATATCCCATCCTGTGGGTGGTAGTGGACCCTATATCCCATCCTGTGGGTGGTAGTGGACCCCATACCCATCCTGTGGGTGGTAGTGGACCCTATACCCATCCTGTGGGTGGTAGTGGACCCCATACCCATCCTGTGGGTGGTAGTGGACCCCATACCCATCCTGTGGGTGGTAGTGGACCCCATACCCATCCTGTGGGTGGTAGTGGACCCCATATCCCATCCTGTGGGTGGTAGTGGACCCCCATATCCCATCCTGTGGGTGATAGTGGACCCCATATCCCTTCCTGTAGGTGGTAGTGGACCCCATATCCCATCCTGTAGGTGGTAGTGGACCCCATATCCCATCCTGTGGGTGGTAGTGGACCCCCATATCCCATCCTGTAGGTGGTAGTGGACCCCATATCCCATCCTGTGGGTGGTAGTGGACCCCCATATCCCATCCTGTAGGTGGTAGTGGACCCCATATCCCATCCTGTGGGTGGTAGTGGACCCCCATATCCCATCCTGTGGGTGGTAGTGGACCCCCATAGTGGACTCCCCCCCCCCCCCAGAGAGAGGTAGAGAGGTAGAGAGCAGCACCTGGCTCCCTCCTGGCACCTATCATACCCAACACGTCACTCATCATGTTAGGGGCACACCCCCCTCCCCCCCCACACTGCTCTGCCCTTCACCCTTCTCTACTCGTGCCCAGGCCGGCCTTGCCTATCCTCATATTAGCTGACTCTAACCACCTCACCATCCCCTAACTACCGCACTAAATCCTCACAATTACCCCCCCCCCCCAGAGGCCTGGTCGACGACCGGGCCGCGGGGTCGCTGAGCCCCGAAATCACCTCAAGGTAACCTCAGGGTAACCTTACAATCCCCCCCCCCCCCCACACCCTCTAGACCCTTCCAAACACTTGTTATTAAATCAAGAACATTACAGTCTGGTTCACCATCGCGTTCTGCACTCTGTGCTTTTTCCACTCACAGTTCTAATCTAAACTAAATTGGAAACCCCACAAGAATTCAATGAGAATAATTGATTTACAAAAAACCCCCCAGACGGGTCTGCAACACCCACCTAACTACCTGATAACTTCGCTAAATTCCCTGCTTGGCGCTATGTGAAATGCAGGGAGTAGTGGGGTGGGATGGGATACAGGATGGAATATGGGGTCCACTACCACCCACAGGATGGGATATGGGGTCCACTACCACCCACAGGATGGGATATGGGGTCCACTACCACCCACAGGATGGGATATGGGGTCCACTACCACCCACAGGATGGGATATGGGGTCCACTACCACCCACAGGATGGGATATGGGGTCCACTACCACCCACAGGATGGGATATGGGGTCCACTACCACCCACAGGATGGGATATGGGGTCCACTACCACCCACAGGATGGGATATGGGGTCCACTACCACCCACAGGATGGGATATGGGGTCCACTACCACCCACAGGATGGGTATGGGGGTCCACTACCACTCACTACCACTATGTGAAATTGTCCCAACAGCCTCTTATATTCTGCAATAACATACAACGGGAGATAAAATCCCCAGCATCACCTAAGATACCCAGATTTAATCTTAAGACTCTCACTATCATCTTCTTAACACACACACACACACTAATCTATTTGTTCATTTTCGATGCTGTCACGTCCGAAATGGTCTGTTGTTGATGGTGATGGTGGAGAGGATGATGATGGTGATGATGATGCTGAGGATGATGATGAGTGGAGATGAAGCGGTATTTGCAATGTTCAACTACAACCTACAAGGCATGTTGTGTTTACCATTGTGTTGTATTAATGTCCAAATACAACACCCATCTCTCAGGATCTGTGGAGCAGATGTATTAAAATACAATTAATTGTACAATTGTATCACAGTACAATTACATTAATACTTAATCTGTGTTGTTGTTTTGGTTATAACAACATACTTTTCCATCATATAGATTATTTCTCTTCCACATCCATCCTTTTCCACCCCCCCCCATCCCCCTCTCTTCCACCCCCCCTTGTTCGACACAGTGACGACGAGAGCCTTGTTAAGAGTTACAGGTAATTTGGAAACTACGTAATTTTGTCTATATTACTGTAACCGGTTTTTGATTGGGTCAAGTTCTTCAAGATGTACAACTCCAAGCAAGGGCTAATTGTACACTTACACCCCCCTCCTCCCCCTCTCTTAACAACTTTGCTTCATGAATATATTTCTTGAAAAAGATCGCTGATGGTGTTACTTTTCTTGAAAGATATACCTGAAGGTGCTGTGATTTTGATGAAAAAATGTCGCTGGTGATTGATTTACTTGAAAAAGATCCCAAGTGGAGAAACATCTGAAAAAAACAGATAGTGGAGTGATTTACGTGAAATAGATCGTTATAGTAAAGTGATGTCCATAATAAACTCAGCCCAAGGGGTGACTGTTGAAGATTTGAGCTTAAGTGCCTGACAGGGGCCTGACAGCTGAGTCGACAGCGCTTGGGATTCGTAGTCCTGAGGTTCTGAATTCAAGGAGCCGTCGTTCGAGGCGTGGGGGGAAACCTTGGGAATACTGCATGTCCCTGCATCGAACATTCAGGTCACCGATTTCTCTGTCTCTCTCTTAATCGATAGTATTCTGAAAGATTCAGACCAGAGGACCAGCTCGAATAGAGGTTCGAGTTCGATGCTCGTCCAGCCTTTGTGGGGGTGTGTTTCATGTTCACTGGGCGGTTTATCCATCTCTCTTTCAACCTAAGTTTCATCTTTTGGTTTCATTTGTCTTTTTATGCTCATTCCTATTTCAGATATATTCGCTTCACTGATTATTTACTGTGGGTTGTAAATCTGTGTTGTGGCTACTGTTCTAGCTAACCCAGCCACCAATTAGGGGGTTCATTTCACCCATTCCTATACTTGAAGGTTCAATTCCACCTACCTTCTCTGATCAAACCGTCCTCTTGAAAATAACGTCACTTTTGGCTCGTATGCTCACTATGGCCAAATTTGGACGTAATTTGAAATGAAATCGACTCACAAAAGTGACGTACTGTTTCGTTTTCTGTTTGAGTCGCCCGGCTTACTCGGCCAGCTTAGAAGAGGATTCTTTCCATTAACGTTTTTCATACCGTTTTGAAACTTTATGCGAATTTCCTGCCCACCTAACCTATCAGAGGACCCTTAACTTACTGTTGTTGAAAAAAAAAATCCCAAATTTATATTCATTTTTTTTCATTTTCAAATTACGTCCATATTCGGCCATACGGGCAAAAGCGACGTTCTTTTTAAGAGGACAGGTTGCTTTGAGGGCTCACTCCACCCAACTCATCACAAGAGGTTGTGATCTTCCACTTCTCATCATACCCAAGCAACATGGGTCTTCGTGCATCCACACAAGGAAGTCTGAAACCCACCATGACCAAGTCTGACTGGCTATATGACACCGCAATTCAGACAAACACCTCCAGGGCCATATTTACCAGGGTTCCTGAGAAGACCCGTGAAGCATCGCAATATACGGCTCTCTCGGTGAATGGAATATCCAAATAAACCAAGTCTGGCCAACGTTATGCCTGCTGAAGGCTGGGGACTGGAGTTAGACTCGGTTAGACCGTCTCAGACATGGCTAGACCGTCTCAAACTTGGCTAGACCGTCTCAGACTTGGCTAGACCGTCTCAGACATAGCCAGACCGTCTCAGACTTGGTTAGACCGTCTCAGACATGGCTAGACCGTCTCAGACATGGTTAGATCGTCTCAGACTTAGCTAGACCGTCTCAAACTTGGCTAGACCGTCTCAGACTTGGTTAGACCGTCTCAGACATGGCTAGACCGTCTCAGACATGGTTAGATCGTCTCAGACTTAGCTAGACCGTCTCAAACTTGACTAGACCGTCTCAGACATGGCTAGACCGTCTCAGACATGGCTAGACCGTCTCAGACATGACTAGACCGTCTCAGACATGGCTAGACCGTCTCAGACATGGTTAGACCGGTTAGACTTGGTTAGACCGTCTCAAACGTGTTCCGTTTCGGTTGACATGTTCTCGCGTGACCAATTGTAACCCAAACCCGATCCTGACAACATGTTCGTTAACCAATTGCCTATGCAAGGTATCCGGTCGCCGGCCCATCCGAACACCCCGGAAAGCAGCCTAGAACCGGGCCATAAATATTAAAATGAGTTGTGTGTGTGTGTGAATATAGATGTGGATGTTATTGACTAATATGGACAAGCTGAGTCAGCGAAGAGAGACGCATAAGGGCACTAGTCTCCTGTCGGCCACCCTGCCTTTGGTTAGATAAAGGGTATCGTAGCCTGTGGAGGCACCGGTGTTTGTAAACATACACAGCACCTTTGGCGTGTTACTCAGGCGCCCTCGGGAGAGTGTGTGTGTGTGGATACTCTCCTAGAGGTACTCACTTGGGTTTACTTGCAAAGTGATTGTTTTACATGAGTTCTCAATCGCATATCCAGAGACTTATTTGTAGCTATCTTGTCCTATTGTTTCCCATCTCAAACTTGGTCTCTCTCTCTCTTTCTCACACACTCTCTTTCTCTCTCTTTCTCTTTCTCACACACACTCTCTCTCTCTCTCTTTCTCTGTCTCTCTTTCTCACACACTCTTTCTCTTTCTCACACACTCTTTCTCTCTCTCTCTTTTTCTTTCTCTCACTCTCTCTCTCACTCTCTCTCTCTCTCTCTCTCTCTCTCTCTCTCTCTCTCTCTCTCTCTCTCTCTCTCTCTCTCTCTCTTTCTCTCTCTTTCTCTCTCTCTTCTCTCTCTCTCTCTCACACACTCTCTCTCTCTCTCTCTCACACACTCTCTTTCTCTCTCTCTCTTTCTCTCTCTCTCAACTGGTGGAGGTCAGTTCCCTCAGGCGTTCTCTATAGCTGAATGACTTTCAGTTTCACCTCTCTAAATTGGTTCCAGTTTCGCTTCGGGTGAGAAGTCCCGGCAACACACTTTAGGGCGGGTCTTTGAAGAAATGTGTTTACCGAGAACGGCAAGTAATAATTATTTTTGATGTGTGTAGATGAACACGTTGTAGTGAACGAGGTGAGAATAGCATGAAGTATCTCATTGCTGTTTGTGAATTTATGTCTCAAACATTCCAATTTAATTTCAAGTGTCTTACACAATTGTGTACTGTGTTTTGATGTCTTATTTATCAAGGTTTCTGAAAGATAGTCTTGATATTTGCCTGTGTCTCATGCACGACTTTGTTGATCTATTACTTCTGTCAAAGGGGTTTGAATATTGCAAGATAATTATCTTTCTTTGACTCTGCAAATTGTTTACAAATTAACCTGCATCGCCTCAGGAGTCTTATCGGCCCATATTCCTATCCTCATAACATTGCATTTATCAGGGTTAAAGTCTGGATGCCATTTCTCCAAGTCTTCATGTAGTCTCCATCATTTTCTTCTAATCCTGCTGATTAGCTTCAGGTCATCTGCTAACAAGGTCATTGGCTTATTTATTGAACATGATACCATATTGAACATGATACCATATTGAACATGATACCATATTGAACATGATACCATATTGAACATGATACCATATTGAACATGATACCATATTGAACATGATACCATATTGAACATGATACCATATTGAACATGATACCATATTGAACATGATACCATATTGAACATGATACAATATTGAACATGATACCATATTGAACATGATACCAGGGTTCCAGTGCTCACGATGACGCTGTTTCCTATCTATGAGGTACTCGTTCACCCAACATAGTAATCTAAGAGTTACTACATCTCTGTCCTCAAGCTTATACAAGAGCCTGTTGGGCTGGTGTCTAGCTCTTTCTGGGTCATAGTCAAGGTTACATTTAGCACTTTAATCCTTCATCGATGCCATCTTGTCGTAGAACGTCAAAAGGTTCGTTAGGCGCGACATCCCATTAGTGAACCCATGGTGGTTGAATTGAAATTGAAATTGAAATTGAAATAAGTTTATTGAGGTAAAATACACACAAAGGGATGAGGTAGCTCAAGCTATTCTCACCCCGTTTGCTACTTATCTTCTTGAGGTTATATTGAGTTGATTTCGGGGCTTTTTAGTGTCCCCGCGGCCCGGTCCTTGACCAGGCCTCCACCCCCAGGAAGCAGCCCGTGGCAGCTGACTAACTCCCAGGTACCTATTTACTGCTAGGTAACACGGGCATAGGGTGAAAGAAACTCTGCCCATCGTTTCTCGCTGGCGCCCGGGATCGAACCCGGGCTTAGTGACAATGTTAAAATGGTTTGGATGTTCCATGAGGACCAAGTTCCATTCCATGTTCCATGAGTTTTTCAAGATCAGCCCCATAGTATTTTGCAACTTAGTTACCTTACATTTGTTAGGGTTGAACTTAAACAGCCATTTGTCAATACTGATTCTTCGGTTTACACATTCCTCGTTAGTTTTGCATCGTCTACACAATATTGTCTAGTTATGGGCTCATTCATTCAGACAGGTCATTTACCTAGAGCCGGTTAGTGGGAGCCGGTCGGCCGAGCGGACAGCACGCTGGACTTGTGATCCTGTGGTCCTGGGTTCGATCCCAGGCGCCGGCGAGAAACAATGGGCAGAGTTTCTTTCACCCTATGCCCCTGTTACCTAGCAGTAAAATAGGTACCTGGGTGTTAGTCAGCTGTCACGGGCTGCTTCCTGGGTGTGGAGGCTTGGTCGAGGACCGGGCCGCGGGGACACTAAAAAGCCCCGAAATCATTTCAAGATAACCTCAGGATAACCTAAGTCTGGGACACCACCGGCACCAGGATCAAGCCTTGTGGGACTCCACTTGTCACATCCCTCCTCCTCCACCCATCTCGTTACAACCCGTTCTCGCACTTTCTTACAGTCAATATTGACTTATTAAATAAGTGCATATGTGACATACTAATTTATTGTGAATATTTTAGTTTACCTTGAAAAGCTTCATAGAAAACACCGACCTTACCTAACCTTCTTAGTATGTTAAGATAAGCATCTTATTGCTTCGTAATTACAATTATTACTTAACCTATACCTATAATAGGTTAAGTAATAACTGTCATTAAGAAGCAATAAGATACTTATCTTAACATACTAAGAAGGTTAGGTAAGGTCGGTGTTTTCTATGAAGCTTTTCAAGGTAAACTAAAATATTCACAATAAATTAGTATGTCACATATGCACTTATTTAATAAGTCAATATTGACAATACGAAAGTGCGAGAACGGATTGCAACCTGACAGTCCTCCTTTTCATTCTGTTTTAGGTCCGGCAGGTACTCCCTTACCCAGATCAGTATGTCTCAATTATCCCAGCTTGTTATTTCAGCTTGTTCACCAGCCTTTCGCGAGGAACAACATCACATATCTCTGAATACTCTAGGAGGAAAATACATTGTATTCACATTTCTTACTCCTGTCGTATTTTGATGATCTTATCATAAAGCTTTGTCGAGTTTGCCAGACATGACTTCACCCTTCTAAATCCACGAAGCTAAGTTACGAAGTTTAAGATCAGTTTCTTTCAGTATTTTCTCACTTTCTTTCTTTCTCACTTTCTTTCACTTTCAGTATTTTCTCACTTTCTCACTTTCAGTATTTTTCTCACTTTCTCCAGTATTTTGCAAGCAAAATGTTATCATTGGTATATAATTTAGTGCCTCTTGGCTGTTCCTTTTCAGAATATTGGGACTTAAGCTGCTGCTGAGTTCCTCTATAGCCTCGTTCAGCAACTACGGCGATATAAAGTCAGGTTCTGCTTTTTTTGTTGCGTCAATCTCCTCTATCTTGAGGTTATCTTGAGATGATTTCGGGGCTTTAGTGTCCCCGCGGCCCGGTCCTCGACCAGGCCTCCACCCCCAGGAAGCAGCCCGTGACAGCTGACTAACACCCAGGAACCTATTTTACTGCTAGGTAACAGGGACATAGGGTGAAAGAAACTCTGCCCATTGTTTCTCGCCGGCGCCTGGGATCGAACCCAGGACCACAGGATCACAAGTCCAGCGTGCTGTCCGCTCGGCCGACCGGCTCCCCCTCTATGCGTTAAATTTTTTCTTCAACAACTATATCATCTAATGTTGTTCCTGGTCGCCTGTAGTCTTGAATCCTCCGTATCCAAGCTCAGTCCATTAAGGCAGCGTCTGGGGATGCTCACGGACGCAGGTTCGAATCCTCGTCACGGCCCTTGTGGATTTGTTCACTGGCTGTGTTATGTTGCCCTTTTGTTTAGCTCCTCTCACACACACCTCCTTGTCACTTTCTGTGAGAATACCGGGTTTCCTCAGCCTGATTACATGTTTTTTTTGGCTTGTTTCGTATAGTTTCAGACATGGTTAGACCGTCTCAGACATGACTAGACCGTCTCAGACATGGCTAGACCGTCTCAGACATGGTTAGACCGTCTCAAACATGGCTAGACCGTCTCAGACATGGTTAGACCGTCTCAGACACGGCTAGACCGTCTTAGACATGGCTAGTCCGTCTCAGACATGGCTAGACTGTCTCAGACATGGCTAGACCGTCTCAGACATGGCTAGACCGTCTCAGACATGGCTAGACCGTCTCAGACATGGCTAGACCGTCTCAGACATGACTAGACCGTCTCTAGCCATGTCATCGATCAGCAACTTTGGCTGATCTTCGCCGCTGTGGTTCTCAAACTGTCACTCAGGTGTTCTGATGAGCCTTAGGTGCTCTAATGACTCTCAGGTGCTCTAATGACTCTGATGTGCTCTTTTCTGACTGTTTAGTGCCCCTCTATTGTCTGTTTTGAGTGCATCCTCTTCCCTTTCTTGCTTAATAAACCCAGAGTTCACTCTACCTTGGCTGGGGGAAGCGTCTTAGGGTCTGGAGTTAAGTATTGATTATTCTCTTGTAAAGTTCTCCTCTTACCGCTCTCTACCACAGTCTTTGTTTCGCTTTCTCTCCCAAACTCTCCATTCTCTTCTTCTTCTCTTCGACTCTTTTTCTCTCTTCTTCCCTTCTCTTCCTTTGTCTCTCGTCTTCCGTGGTTAAAATTGAGAAAACAAGGTTATTGGTGGCAAATTTCGGTAAAAGGCAAAATATTTTAATTTTTAATGTTTGCGTAAAATATTTTCATACTCGTTTTTCCAACTTAACCTTTACACACACACACACACACACACACACACACACACACACACACACACACACACACACACACACACACACACACGCACACACACACACAAGAGCCAGAGCTCAACCCCCGGAAACACAACTAAGTGAGTACACACACACACCCACGCGCGCGCACACACACACACACACACACACACACACACACACACACACACACACACACACACACACACACGCACACGCACACACACGCACACACACACACACACTGTAATAAATGATTTATAATCATCTATTTTACACATAACTGCATTGCCCTAAGGTGCTGACTGCCTCTTAGTGTAGCCCTATAGAATTGACTAGGGAGGTCGTACCTCCCTAGCCAGAAAGACCATCATACTTCTCTAGTGTGTAACGAAGCTGTAACACACACACACTTCAGCAGTGTGATCAGCCCTACACACTGCTGTTCCCAGTGTGGGATTAGCCTTGCTCACTGTTTCTCCCAGTGACGGATCAGCTCTCCGTACCTCTTTCTCCTCTGAGCAGTCCTCACACACTCCTCATGAGTGACAGACACTCACACTCACAGCGTGAGTCACACTTCACACCCAGACGGAGGCAGGAATAAAGATATCGGGGGGGGGGGACTTAGGCATGGGCCAGATTCACGAAAGCACTTACGCAAGCACTTACGAACGTGTACATCTTTCCTCAATCTTTGACGGCTTTGGTTACATTTATTAAACAGTTTACAAGCATGAAAACTTGCCATTCAACTGTTGTTATTGTTATAAACAGCCTCCTGGTGCTTCGGAGCTCATTAACTGTTTAATAATTGTAACCAAAGCCGCCAAAGATTGAGAAAAGATGTACACGTTCGTAAGTGCTTGCGTAAGTACTTTCGTGAATCTGGCCCCAGGTCTATAGAGCCAAACCGTGAAGCGGTGAACAAACATGAACAGGATCCGTACTTGTGAAAGCGAATACATGAATTCTCAATTGACTCAAGTCAGTGAAACTGAGAACATAGGAAAATATATATATTTCACTGTAGTTTATGTACGTATATTTATATATATATAATATATATATATATATATATATATATATATATAATATACTATATATATATATATATTGTGACAATAATCTCCTTCAAGAGATTGAGCCTGCTCTTCCCTCCACAAACACGTCGTTGAAATTATATAAAACGACTATGGAAGACATGTCCACAACAACAACAACACCAGCAAGGCTTGCCAGGGTGAGCAAAACATATGCAGCCAGCCACCTGTTCGGACTCAAACCACCAAACTACATGTTGATCGCTACCGGCTCCGCTGATTGGTCGCCGGTCTGGCTGCAACCTGCACTCGCCCCCCCATACTACTTGATGTTCTGGGGTCGCCCCAACCTCCTACGGCAGAATGTTCAGTGCTCTCGTTGTCACCACTCCTCCCGGCTAGACGCTAGCGTGTACTGAGAGAAGTGGTGGCTTAAAGCCAATATTCCAGCACCTCCATTTACTTGTATATTGCACTTCTTGTTATTTTGTCTTAACGTAACTTTTCATTGTGTCATCTAATTATTCTTATTATTTTGATTGATTTTATTATAAGAATTTGTTTGTGCATTTTATTCATGTTTTGATTTAATTAACGTAATTAAAATTTCATTGTTAAAGTTTACTTGTGTTTTTGTGTGTCTTCTCCTTACCTTACCACAGACGAAGTTCCAGTTTTTTCTATTTTTTTTTATAACTATGTGACGAGGCCATACCCCTAGCCTTAAACAGCCGAACACCAACGCGTTACCGTCACAATATATATATATATAGATATATATATATATATATATATATAGATTATATATATATATATATATATATATATATATATATATATATATATTGTGGTTAGGGAAAATATGTATTATTCTTGCACCTAATTAACCTTGTTTTAATACTGTTCTTGTCATTGTTATTGTTTGTTCTTGTTCTTTGTAAGTGAGTTCACTTGGGCACGTAAAGTTTGGGGTTACCTTACCTTGAGGTTACCTTGAGGTGCTTCCGGGGCTTAGTGTCCCCGCGGCCCGGTCGTCGACCAGGCCTCCTGGTTGCTGGACTGATCAACCAGGCTGTTGGACGCGGCTGCTCGCAGCCTGACGTATGAGTCACAGCCTGGTTGATCAGGTATCCTTTGGAGGTGCTTATCCAGTTCTCTCTTGAACACTGTGAGGGGTCGGCCAGTTATGCCCCTTATGTGTAGTGGAAGCGTGTTGAACAGTCTCATACAGTTGAACAGACAGGGGTATTTGATTCCTGTGTCTGTCTGTCTGTCTGTCTGTCTCTCCCTCTCTCTGCTTCTCTGTTCCTATATCATATATCAAAAACACATATATATATAACTAATGTGTAGCGTTGATCTAATAAACGGCCTCGTTCAGTCGAAAAGTGCAACTTAGAAGCTCAATGAACCTCTCCCATGGAAGACATTAGTCAACTCACACAACACCAGACTGACTAATAACGACCCCAAACTGGTGGTTCTCGCCGCTCGGTGATACCAGAGCACGATTGGGCCATCAACAAGCAACGGTGACCTCCCGTAAATATACCCCCCCCCCACCTTACATCATGTAGTGACCTGACCTTTATACGTGATGAATTGACCTGATATTACTGTGGAATTCTCGGTTTTGGGACACTGCTGCCCACTATTAAATATATTATTTATATATATATATATATATATATATATATATATATATATCTATATATATATATATATATATATATATATATATATATGGGGTACCACCTACACCTCTGGTGCAATTGTAGGGACCCACAGCCTCAAAGAAGAAAATAAAGATCATTCAGAGTAACCTTGTGGGTTCTCACTGAACACTTAATTTGTTATTATATATATATATATATATATATATATATATATAAACAATTAAGTGTTCAGTGAGAACACTTAATATATATAATTAACATTTTCTCTTTCCTGACTTCCATACCTGTATTTCTGACCACAACATATCTATCTCTGAAAATTTCTGGTAAATATAAGAGGGTCTGATAACTTCGGTAAATCGCATACAAATATAGATTAATCATACCTAAGATATATTATAGACATTGTAGCCATGTTGCGATAGACACCACGTAACGAGAGAGACATTGACAAGGAGTAGAGCATTTCTTGGGTCACCATCTCACACGGAAATAGTCAGTGATAGTCTGGGGGTTTGGCTGGACCTATTGGGTCCCTATTGTCCCTATTGGGTCATCTAAGAACCTCTGGAACCACACTATACTGCTTTGTTGTGGTTACCCGAGTAATGTGGTTCATCCTGGTTCTCCCGGCTGCCTCTAGGATGTGTACGCTGGTTCCTCTGTGGCTGGTTCCTCTGTGGCTGGTTCCTCTGTGGTTGGTTCCTCTGTGGTTGGTTCCTCTGTGGCTGGTTCCTCTGTGGCTGGTTCCTCTGTGGTTGGTTCCTCTGTGGCTGGGAAGTTCCTCTGTGGTTGGTTCCTCTGTGGCTGGTTCCTCTGTGGTTGGTTCCTCTGTGGCTGGTTCCTCTGTGGTTGGTTCCTCTGTGGCTGGTTCCTCTGTGGCTGGTTCCTCTGTGGCTGGTTCCTCTGTGGTTGGTTCCTCTGTGGCTGGTTCCTCTGTGGTTGGTTCCTCTGTGGCTGGTTCCTCTGTGGTTGGTTCCTCTGTGGCTGGTTCCTCTGTGGTTGGTTCCTCTGTGGCTGGTTCCTCTGTGTGTTGGTTCCTCTGTGGCTGGTCCTCTGTGGTTGGTTCCTCTGTGGCTGGTTCCTCTGTGGTTGGTTCCTCTGTGGCTGGTTCCTCTGTGGTTGGTTCCTCTGTGGCTGGTTCCTCTGTGGTTGGTTCCTCTGTGGCTGGTTCCTCTGTAGTTGGTTCCTCTGTGGCTGGTTCCTCTGTGGCTGGTTCCTCTGTGGCTGGTTCCTCTGTGGTTGGTTTCCTCTGTGGCTGGTTCCTCTGTGGTTGGTTCCTCTGTGGCTGGTTCCTCTGTGCTGGTTCCTCTGTGGTTGGTTCCTCTGTGGCTGGTTCCTCTGTGGTTGGTTCCTCTGTGGCTGGTTCCTCTGTGTCTGGTTCCTCTGTGGCTGGTTCCTCTCCTTTGTGTAACGTCCAAACAGACAGATGTAGACAGAGGTTGCAGGCGATGAGTCACAATAACGTGGCTAAAGCAAGTTGACCAGACCACACACTAGAAGGTGAAGGGACGACGACGTTTCGGTTCGTCCTGGACCATTCTCAAGTCGATTTTTTTTCCTGTTTTTCTCCACTGTCACTGCCAAGGTTTCTGAATTGGATGAGTTTAGTGGAGAAAAAGAAACTCCTTGACGTCTAAGTGATTGAGGAAAGTGTTACAGCCGGTTAAACACCGCGTGTGTGGACCCCTAACAAGCGTCATCAATTACAAGAATGTGGATTAACTTCTACTTTCCGCTTCAGTTGCTTGATTTAACAATGGAGTTAACGAGAGCGATTGGGCTCGTTGCTTCTCAAAATATTCCTTCCCAGAAATTTAATCCGAGTTTAATTCTAAACACAAAGGGAAAAAAATGTTTAATCGATAAATGTCCTGGGGGTGGAGGCCTGGTCGAGGACCGGGCCGCGGGGACACTAAAAAGCCCCGAAATCATCTCAAGATAACCTCAAGACGATAACTATTTGTGTGTGGAAAAGCCTGCCACTGGGACTGGTCGGTAGAGCAACGGTCTTGCTTCTTGCAGGGTCGGCGTTCGATCCCCAATGTTCCAAGTGGCTGGGTATCGTTCCTTCACTACGGTCCTCATATTCTAGCACACCTTGTCCTCATGTCCCTTCCAAGTGCGCTATGAAGACATATATATGTCCTCATATATGAGGATATAGTCATATTGGCTTTGCGGTTTCTCCTGATAATCACCTTATCTTCCAGTGTGGGCGTTTTCGTGGTTAATGTCGACCCTAGAAACCTCAGCCCCACCTTCAGCATATATATATATATATATATATATATATATATATATATATATATATATATATATATATATATAATATATATATATATAATATATGACATGTCAGACCACGGAGGAAAAATGAAACAGGAATTTCCTTAAGTACTTTCGTATATTAATACATCTTCAGAAGGAGTCACTCCTTCTGAAGATGTATTAATATACGAAAGTACTTAAGGAAATTCCTTGTTTCATTTTTCCTCCGTGCTCTGACATTGTCACATTTTTAACTCACGTGTTTATTTTCGTGATATACACACACACACACACACACACACACACACACACACACACACACACATATATATATATATATATATAACATACCACACATACATGTATAACGACGTCTGTATGGACAAAAAATGAATATACAGACATACAGAAGACAGTAAATGATAACTATACACAAGAGAGAAGAAAGAGGAGTTTAAGAACCAAAGCGTCACCCATATTCACTCCCTGTAAGGTGCTGGGACCAGATTCACGAAAGCACTTACGAACCTGTACATCTTTTCTCAATCTTTAGCGGCTTTGTTTACAATTATTAAACAGTTAATGAGCTCCGAAGCGCCAGGAGGCTGTTTATAACAATAACAACAGTTGAATGGGAAGTTTTCATGCTTGTAAACTGTTTAATAAATGTAACCAAAGCTGTCAAAGATTGAGGAAAGATGTACACGTTCGTAAGTGCTTTCGTGAATCTGGGTCCTGGACACTTTGTGGAACACTTAGAAAATTAAAGTTACTTGTGTCTCGATGCGCCAGCGTCGATTTTGTGACGGTATATCATATATAAAACTATAAATATGCTTCGAAGGGGAAAAAATAATACTATACCTAGGAAAAGACTGAGAATTTCTTGATTGTAAAAAAAAAAAAGTCTTACATAAACAAAACGAAGAATATAGCTATAAACAAGAGAGATAAGACTTCACAACAGTGCCAATTAGAAAAAAAATTCGTCCTGACCACTTTGGAAGAAACGGTGGGAGATATGACAACAACGTACAAGATACTGCTTTAACACAAGCAAGCGACACAAGGAATTGGAATAGGCTCTAAGATGACATCATTGAGACGAGCCTCAATAACCAAATTCCTTATGAAATACATAATAGAAACATGATTAAAAGTCACATTTATATTGAGTTAACGTAGGCAAACACGCACCCACGCGTACGCACGCACACACACACGCACACACACTCACACACACACTATCTTCCCTTCTCCTGCTTCCTGGTAGGACGCTGCACGACCCAGCACGGCAACTTTTTGCCGTGCAAACTATTTTACACTCGTGCAGGGCCGAGTATATCGTGATATATCAAGGTTATCACTCACTCTGTTATCACTACAGATTATCATGTTAGCCCGGCTATCGGGGGGTAACCTAAGGATTACACGGGCTCTTGTGTGAAGGGGTAAGGGGGTAAGGGGGGGAGAAATGGCATTTAATATATAATATGTAATTTCGTAGTGATCGAGAGATACCAGACCATTGGCGCCTGTGGCTATATGTCACGCTCTTAATAGACCAATTGTACTCTTGTTAGGAACCACGCCCGTCTCAGGCACGCCCTTTCCAGGCACGCCCCTACCAGGCACGCCCCTCCCTAGCACGCCCCTCATGGGAACGCGAGCTCCACTTTTAATTGTAATGCCCAACGGGTTCTTCCACTTTTAACCCGCAGAAACCTCATAAATCGATTGTTGTCGAGGACAGAGGAAAAATGCTGGCTTTTGTGGGCTTTTATGTAAACGTGGCCATAGATTTGCATGTCAAAAGAGATCACAATGATGCCCTGAATACCTCCTGTTGGCCTCCACACCTTTGTTGGTTATACTTGTCTGCTTCACGGCCGCTAAACCGTATTAGTCCAACCAACAGCGGATATACAGAGGATATGGGGGTACTAAATACCCCCCATACCCATATGAGGACATTAAATACCCCCCATACCCATATGGGGACATTAAAAGCCCCCATATATCCATATGGGGACATTAAATACCCCCTATACCCATATGAGGACATTAAATACCCCCCATACCCATATGGGGACATTAAAAGCCCCCATATATCCATATGGGGACATTAAATGCCCCCCCATATCCATATGGGGACATTAAATACCCCCTATACCAATATAGGGACATTAAATGCCCCCCATATCCATATGGGGACATTAAATACCCCCATACCCATAGTGGGGACATTAAATACCCCCCCATTCCCATATGGGGACATTAAATACCCCCTATACCAATATGGGGGACATTAAATGCCCCCAAATCCATATGGGGACATTAAAAATCCCCTTATACCCATATTGGGACATTAAATACCCCCCATACCCATATGGGGACATTAAATACCCCCTATACCCATATGGGGACATTAAATACCCCCTTATACCCATATGGGGACATTAAATACCCCCTATACCAATATGGGGACATTAAAAATCCTCTTATACCCATATTGGGACAATAAATACCCCCCCATACCCATATGGGGACATTAAATACCCCCCATATCCATATGGGGACATTAAATACCCCCATACCCATATGGGGACATTAAATACCCCCCATACCCATACGGGGACATTAAATACCCCCCCATACCCATATGGGAGAAGGGGGTTAATGGTCCGAAAGCAAAATAAACAAATGCTTTAAAAAGTAGAGCAGGCAAATCATGTCGGACCAGGACCGTATAAATATCTAATGGTCAATGGGTTTAAAGACCGGAAAAGACCAAATAATCAACGGACCATGGACTTTAAAAGACCCCCCCCCCCTCATCAACCATGGCTGGAAAAAGACCGAAATGGTCTGGCGGGTGAGTTAAACAGCCGTAAAGAAGGCTGTTGCGCCTGGAGCACGTCGTGCAGGACTGTCGTGGCGTCCAAGGCGGCCACAAGGATTTACAAAAAC
>NW_025554227.1:0-47017 GCF_020424385.1 Procambarus clarkii | reverse complement strand
AATAACGGCTTCTCCAATGGTTTCATCGAAGACATCATAAGAAGGAAAGTGAAAAGCCATGCAACCTCAGAAGAGACAACTAACACAACACCTATACCCCTATTAGACTATTTTACAGGAACTTCTTTTCCACAGCTCATAAAACGGAGGAAAGGGTCCTGAAAGATATTGTTAATAGAAACGTTATCCCTACAGACGAAAATCAGAGGATACAACTGACGATTACTATAAAACCAGAAAAACGGCCAGCCTACTCATGAGAAACTCTCAGACACAAAACAGAACGCTTTAAAAGAGACTAACGTCGTCTATGCCTTCAAATGCCCACTTGGGGACTGTAAGCTCCAAAAAACCCAGTATATAGGCAAGACAACAACATCTCTTTCTAGGCGTTTAACGATGCATAAGCAACAGGGCTCCATTAAGGAACATATAATCTCTTCCCATAACCAAACCATCGCCAGAGAAATCCTAGTAAACAACACAGAAATCATCGATAGATACAGCGATAGCAGGCGGCTTGACGTTTGCGAGGCACTACACATCAAGAAGTCAACACCAGCAATCAACAGCCAATTATTGCACAACTATATTCTACCCACCTCAAGACTCCGCTCCAATATAGAAGCATCAAGAAATATGGACCAATAGGCTTTCTACAAACACTTCTATTCAATACCCATTGTTTCTGTTCTGTCTTGTGTTGATACTTTTAATACCCTATTAATATCCTGTTCTGTCTTGTGTTAATGCCACATCACCCTTCCCACCTCACTCAAATGTAGATATAATATCAGAGAGACGTAAGTTCTAATCAGTTGTGTATTTGTGAAGTCTTTGAAAATGTAATAAGTTTTACGAAACGCGCCCGTGTCGCGTCAGACTAGAAATAAAAATGAATTTGGAGAAGTGATTTTGATTTACCTACAACAGTGAAGCATAATGTACGAAAGATTGAGAAAATTCGTGTTAGAATTATTAATCTACTTTTTCGGTCATATTTAATAATATATATATATATATATATATATATATATATATATATATATATATATATATATATATATATATATATATATATTATATATATATATATATAAACCCCTATCTTAGTTATATATATATATATATATATATATATATATATATATATATATATAAATATATATATATATATATATATATATATATATATATATATATATATATATAAATATATATATATATATATATATATATATATATATATATATATATATATAACAAAGATAGGGGTTAAGATATATATATATATATATATATATATATATATATATATATATATATATATATATATATATATATATAATATATATATATATATATATATATATATATATATATATATATATATATTATATATATATATATATATATATATATAACTGAAAACTCACACCCCAGAAGTGACTCGAACCATACTCCCAGGAGCAACGCAACTGGTATGTACAAGACGCCTTAATCCACTTGACCATCACGACCGGACATAATGAGGTGATTATTAAATATGACCGAAAAAGTAAGATTAATAATTCTAACACGAATTTTCTCAATCTTTCGTACATTTCTTTTCACTGTTGGAGGTAATTCAAAAATCAATTCTCCAAAATTCATTTTATTTCTAGTCTGACGCGACACTGATATATATATATATATATATATATATATATATATATATATATATATATATATATATATATATATATATATGTATCTGGTTGATATCTGGTTGATGGGGTTCTGGGAGTTCTACTCCCCAAGCCCGGCCCGAGGCCAGGCTCGACTTGTGAGAGTTTGGTCCACCAGGCTGTTGCTTGGAGCGGCCCGCAGGCCCACATACCCACCACAGCCCGGTTGGTCCGGCACTCCTTGGCGGAATAAATCTAGTTTCCTCTTGAAAATGTGCACGGTTGTTCCGGCAATATTTCTTATGCTTGCTGGGAGGACGTTGAACAACCGCGGACCTCTGATGTTTATACAGTGTTCTCTGATTGTGCCTATGGCACCTCTGTTCTTCACTGGTTCTATTCTACATTTTCTTCCATATCGTTTACTCCAGTACGTTGTTATTTTACTGTGTAGATTTGGTACTTGGCCCTCTAGTATCTTCCATGTGTATATTATTTGATATCTCTCTCGTCTTCTTTCTAGTGAGTATATTTGGAGGGCTTTGAGACGATCCCAATAATTTAGGTGCTTTATTGCGTCTATGCGTGCCGTATATGTTCTCTGTATTCCCTCTATTTCAGCAATCTCTCCTGCTCTGAAGGGGGAAGTGAGTACTGAGCAGTACTCAAGACGGGACAACACAAGTGACTTGAAGAGTACAACCATTGTGATGGGATCCCTGGATTTGAAAGTTCTCGTAATCCATCCTATCATTTTTCTGGCTGTCGCAATATTTGCTTGGTTATGCTCCTTAAACGTTAGGTCGTCAGACATTATTATTCCCAAATCCTTTACATGCTGTTTCCTACTATGGGTACATTGATTGTGTTTTGTACTCTGTATTATGTTTAAGGTCCTCATTTTTACCGTACCTGAGTACCTGGAATTTATCACTGTTAAACATCATGTTATTTTCTGATGCCCAGTCGAAAACTTTATTAATATCAGCTTGAAGTTTTTCAATGTCCTCAGCCGAGGTAATTTTCATACTGATTTTTGTGTCATCTGCAAAGGATGATACGAAGCTGTGACTTGTATTTTTGTCTATATCTGATATGAGAATAAGGAAAAGCAGCGGTGCAAGGACTGTACCCTGAGGTACAGAGCTTTTCACTGCACTTGGACTAGATTTTATATGGTTGACCGTTACTCGCTGAGTCCTGTTTAACAGAAAACTGAGTATCCAGCGTCTACTTTACGGTTATTCCCATTGACTTCATTTTGTGTGCTATCACGCCATGGTCACATTTATCGAAAGCCTTTGCGAAGTCCGTGTATATCACATCAGCATTCTGTTTTTCTTCTAATGCCTCAGTGACTTTGTCGTAGTGCTCAAGTAGCTGTGAGAGGCACGATCTTCCCGCTCGAAATCCATGTTGGCCTGGGTTGTGAAGGTCATTGGTCTCCATGAAATTGGTGACCTGACTCCTAATCATGTATATGAATATGAATATGAATATGTATATGAATTCTGTCTTCTGTCTTTTGTACTAGGCTGATTCCCTACTCCTTGATTTCCCTTAGGCTCAAGTAAAATCATTTATTCCCCTAGATAACATTTGAAAGTTCTGTGATAACTCACAGTACATAGGTTCGAACCCTCATCACGGCCCCTATGGCTTATCTATTTATTCATGCGCCTATTCGTCTATCCATCCATCCTTTTACCTACTGTCTCTTTCATTCTCTTGCTCTATTTTTATCTCTGCCTCTTTCTGTCTCCAGCTGTGTTTCTGTTTCTGAGTTTCTCTGTGTCTCTGTCTCTCTCTTTCTGTGTCTTATAAAAAATACAATAGTCTAAGTGTGGTGGTCGGCAGAGGGAGCAGCTCAGTGGTGTGAAGTAATAAAACACAATAGTTACCTTACTCTAGTATAGAGCAGTTGCTTGAGAAACTGTTGACGCTGAGGGAGAATTGTCTGTTTGATGCCAGTACGGCCAAATTATTCACAACAGGAAATTACTCTTAATTTTCATAAAATCAGTGAATAATGGTCAGAATACTTTAGGACAATATTTTATTTGAAAAGTTTGACCTCCTACTATAAACAGACAGTCATTCTCTCCTTTGCTAAAATTACAATATCTCTACTTTGGTAAAATTACAATATATAAATATTGCATTTTGTCACATGATAAGTGTGGTGTGTTGTGTGACATGAGTGGTATATAATTTTGGGATCCATAAGTGTGACTCTTACCGCCATCATCTGTAGCGTTGACGTCTGCTCCAGCGTCGAGGAGGACCTTCACAGTGTTGTCGCAACCACCTACGGCTGCCCTGTGAAGGGCTGTCATGCCTGTCAACAGATACCACAATTGTTATTATACATAAACCATCACTATTCCAGTACTTTATGTAAGATATTGAAATAAGCTGTTAAAGATAAATATTTGTATATACTAGTGACGTGTACCGACTCTACATATTATGCAAAACTATTTTCCAACCTAAATTTATGAGAGGAAGATCATCTTAAAATTGTTAAGAATATATCACTATTAAAATATATGACATCTCACCAATTCTTATCTGATAATTTATTATTTATGACGTGAGCGACAGTGGTGCTATTGTCATGTCCGAAACACTACCACACAACCCACCACCCTACCACACACCCCACCACACTACCACACACCCCACCAGACTACCACACATCCCACCACACTACCACACACCACCACCACACTACCACACACCCACACTACGACACAACCTCACCACACTACCACACACCCCACCACACTACCACACAACCCCACCACACTACAACACAACCCCCCCACACTCCCACCCAACCCCACCACCCAACCACCACACCCACCACACTACACACAACCCCACCACACTACACACAACCCCACCACACTACCACACTACCACACACCCCACCACACTACCACACAACCCCACCACCACTACCACACACCCCACCACACTACGACACAACCCCACCTCACTACCACACACCCCACCACACTACCACACAACCCCACCACACTACACACAACCCCACCACACTACCACACAACCCCACAACACTACCACAAACCCCACCACACTACCACACAACCCCCTCCAAACTACACACAACCCCACCACACTACCACACAACCCCACCACACTACAACACAACTCCACCACACTACCACACAACCCCACACACACTACACACAACCCCACCACACTACGACACAACCCCACCACACTACCACACACCCACCACACTACCACACAACCCCACCTCACTACACACAACCCCACAACACTACCACACAACCCCACCACACTACCACACACCCCACCACACTACCACACAACCCCTCCACACTACACACAACCCCACCACACTACCACACAACCCCACCACACACCCCACCATACTACAACACAACTCCACCACAGTACCACACAACCCCACCACACTACCACACACCTCACCACACTACCACACAACCCGACAACACTACTACACAACCCCACAACACTACCAAACACCTAACCACACACCCCATCACACTACCACACAACCCAATCACACTACCACACACCCCACCTCACTACCACACAACCCCACAACACTACTACACAACCCACCACACACCCATAACACTACCACACACCCCACTAAACTACCACACACCCCACCACATTACCACACACCTCACCACACTACCACACACTCCACCACACTACCACACCCCCCCCCCCCCCCACCACACTACTACCTTGACTTGTATACCATGCAAGGTGATGGAGAAGACCGTGAGAAAAAAACCTGGTAGCACATCTGGAGAGAAGGAACTTCGTGACAAATCGCTAACATGGGTTCAGGGAGGGTAAATCTTGCCTGACTGTGTTAATAGAATTCTACGACCAGGTGACAAAGATTAAGCAAGAAAGAGCGGGCTGGGCAGACTGCATTTTCTTGGATTGTAGGAAAGCCTTTGACACAGTACCGCATAAGAGGCTGGCACATAAGCTGGAGAGACAGGCGGGTGTAGCTGGTAAGGTGCTCCAGTGGATAAGGGAGTACCTAAGCAATAGGAAGCAGAGAGTTACGGTGAGGGGTGAGACCTCCGATTGGCGTGAAGTCACCAGTGGAGTCCCACAGGGCTCTATACTCGGTCCTATCTTGTTTCTGAAATATGTAAATGATCTCCCGGAGGGTATAGATTCATTTTTCTCAATGTTTGCAGACGATGCCAAAATTATGAGAAGAATTTAGACAGAAGAGGACTGTTTGAGGCTTCAAGAAGACCTAGACAAGCTGAAGGAATGGTCGAATAAATGGTTGTTAGAGTTTAACCCAACCAAATGTAAAAAATGAAGATAGGTGAAGGGAGCAGGAGGCCAGATACAAATTATCATCTGGGAGAGGAAATTCTTCAGGAGTCAGAGAAAGAAAAAGACTTGGGGGTTGATGTCACGCCAGACCTGTCTCTTGCAGCCCATATCAAGAGGATAACATCAGCGGCATATGCCAGGCTGGCCAACATACGAACGGCATTCAGAAACTTGCGTAAAGAATCATTCAGAACTTTGTATACCACATATGTTAGGCCAATCCTGGAGTATGCAGCCCCAGCATGGTGTTCATATCAAGTCAAGGATAAGACTAAACTGGAAAAGGTTCAAAGGTTTGCCACCAGACTAGTACCCGAGCTGAGAGGTATGCTGAGAGCTCCTCGTAGAGCTACGAGGAGAGACTACGGGAATTAAACCTCACTTCGTTGGAAGACAGAAGAGTTAGGGGGGACATGATCACCACATTCAAGATTCTCAAGGGAATCGACAGGGTTGATAAAGACAGGCTATTTAACACAAGGGGCACACGCACTAGGGGACACAGTCGGAAACTGAGTGCCCAAATGAGCCACAAAGATATTAGAAAGAACTTTTTTAGTGTCAGAGTGGTTGACAAATGGAATGCATTAGGAAGTGATGTGGTGGAGGCTGACTCCATACACAGTTTCAAGTGTAGATATGATAGAGCCCTAGAGGCTCAGGAACCTGTACACCTGTTGATTGACGGTTGAGAGGCGGGACCAAAGAGCCAGAGCTCAACCCCCGCAAGCACAACTAAGTGAGTACAACTAGGTGAGTACAATACTACTCACCCACAATACTATCACACACCCGACCATAGTACCACACACTCCACCACACTACCACACAGCTCCACCACACTACCACACAACCCCATAATACTACCACACAACCCCATAATACTACCACACACCCCACCACACAACCACACACCTCACCACACTACCACACACACCATGCATATCAAAATGGTATCAAGATTGCACAATAACGAATGTACAAGCCTTCTCCAGAGATCTCGTTGATACGATTACTACCTACTACGACACATGGGTGTGTTGGGGAACAGGTCGTAAGCCTAGCAGAAGTGGGCAACACCTACCACCACCCAAGTGGGTCCTTGACCCCGTATTTGTTAAAGAACATGAACGAGTAAAGCAACTTGGAGATGCGTACAAACGAACCAAAGCACAAGGTGACTTGCATGCATTTCTAGTTGCAAATAGAGAGGTGAGAGACATGAGCAACGTTATACGTAATAATCATTGGGAAGACTTCCTACAAAGTATAAATGAGCAAACAACACTTGTTGAAGTTTGGGAAAAGATTTCGAAAAATCTCTAGAAGCAGCCCAACCAAACCGCTTCACCACAGCCCACTAGAACAAGCAAACATCCTCCTTGATCAATGCGTACTAACATCGAGCTACGACTCATTCCCAATTAACATACAGCACAAACTTGATGACACGCCCCAACAGACAACGAACCATCAATCTTGCCTATGCAGCTGTCGACGTGTCGGACCTTAATGATGTAACTGAATGGGAATTAAATCATGCACTAAAGATGGGCAAATCAACTGCTCCTGGAGAGGACGGTATTACTTACAGTCTACTGAGATTAGTCTCACACGTACCAGGTAATCCACTATTAGTGTTGTACAGAATGAGTTTACGTGAAGGAGTATTACCTGATGCTTGGACAAAGAGTGTCATTGTTCCCATCCCCAAACCACACTCAGATAATTATAGACCCATATCTCTAACATCGTGTGTTTGTAAAGTGCTTGAACGTATTGTTCTTAACCGACTCATGTATCGTATACAGGGGCACCTGTCACCTCAACTGTTTGGATTTATGCCTGGGCTCAGTACACAACACTGTTTTGCTGAGTACTTCGCACATATTGAAGCTTCCCCTCAAACAGTCTTCATCGACCTAGCAGCAGCTTTTGATACAGCAAACAGAGAAATCATACTGGAACAGCTTGCCGAGCTGGGAATACAAGGAAAATTACTGAAATGGATAAAGGGCTATTTGTCTAATCGAACAGCATATGTTTTGTTTAATGGTGTTAAAAGCACAGAGAGCAAACACTTTGAACTGGGAACTCCACAAGGAGGGGTCCTCAGTCCCTTGTTGTTCAACGTTCTGATGCATAAACTTATTAAAGATCTTCCAACTAATAATGAAGACACTGTCATTTGTTATGCTGATGATATATGTTTACAGGCTGCCACCGAGCCTAGAATGCAAGTTCTGCTCGACGCTTTTGCTACTAGAGCTGAGGAATGTGGCCTCCTTATCTCTGTACAGAAAACTCGTGCCCTCATTCCATGTGGTATTCCACCAGCCAATTATCATATAGATGGGCGAGCACTTGAGAACTGCGAGTCTTACAGATACCTTGGTGTCCCCATTAACGACCCTGGGTACCTTTCTTCTCTCAAGAGGAGACTTTGGGAGAGATTAAAGCCCTTGCGGGTCCTTGTTGGTGTCAATCATGGACTTAACGTGAGACTTGCTAGAATGTTTTATGTATCATTTATACGCTCTGTGATTGACTACAATGCTCTACATCTCACACTGTATACTGACAAAGAGCTGAAATCTCTTGAAACCTTGCAAAATGAAGCTATGCGTCTCATCCTTGGGGCTCCAAAGTCCACGAGAATAGTTAATATGAGAGCAGAGTTAAAATTACCTACCATAAGTGAGAGAATTTTGTCTATTAGCACAGTTTTCGGCGTGAAGGCATTGAGTAGATCTAGACAACACATGAAGTTTCAAGCTAAACTTTCTAATATGCTGCACTCACCTGAGGTCTATAGAAGAAGAACGAAATCTGATTATGTATATTGGTTCTACAAGGTAGCCAACTCCATCAAAATATTAAATATGTACCCAACTCAACTAATGATTAATCAGCCAATTACTCCATGGGATAACTGGGATCTATCAGTTGATTTTGTAAATGCGCCCAAGAAAGATAGTGTGCACACTACATTATTAAAACAGTTAACACTGAAAAGCATCACTGAAAGTACTCAGAGTATGGGTAACGATGTGTATCAGTGCTATACCGACGGCTCTGTAGAAGAAGGTGGACGATGTACCGGATGTGCATGTAACATATTTGAACAATCTTCTCTCGTACATACAGCAATGAAGCGCGTCAATGACTGGGCAAGTACAACTCAAACCGAACTTGCAGGCATATACCTTGCCACTGAATTTTTAAAAGACAAAGGCAGTGGACTTATATACTGTGACTCGCAGAGTGCACTCCTGGCATTGAACGCACATAGTAGTGACACCCAGAAAATAGTCAGTGATATTCGAATGAATGTTTTAGCTGCCAAAGAAAACAGATTTGAGATTAAATTCCTATGGATACCATCACATGTTGGCATCTCAAGGCATGACACTGTTGATATGCTTGCTAAGACAGCCTGCAGAAAACCAGTGGTAGAAATTGATATGGGTGTTTCATTAGCAGTGACAAAGAGAATACTTAAACAAATATCTAATGAAAATCTCACCGACCTAACAAATTCACAAAGACCTGAAAGTTGTAGCATTAAATATTATGATAGATATCGTGAGGAGACATTCACATATGGGACTAATAGAACAAGAACCCGGCAATGTGATGTTATAGTGGCCAGAATACGCCTGGGATATAGACGTATCTGGCAGCTTTCTCAAAACCCAAATGTCGAGTACACAATGTGTCAACTTTGTGAAAGAGAAAACATGCACTCTCTTGAACATTATATTGTAGAATGTCCCATACTGACTGACTTTCGCCCTCCTGGGCTAAGGTATGCTGAACTCTGTAATTACTATATGAGTACTGGAACACTTGATGATATATTGGACTTGTATCCAAGATTGACCATGTAATATATCAATCATACAATGTATATATATGATGTAACTATATAACCTGAGCTTGTAAAAGCACCTTCATCACCTTCAGTGATTAAGTGCTTAATTGCACACTAGTTTCTTTATCAGCTATCTCACCCTGTCAGAGTAAATGAGACAAATGTATGTGAATGCATGTGTGTGTATATATGTATGTATATGTGTGTGTGTATGTATATGTATGGGTATAAAGTATATATGGAAGCTGATCAGAATTACATTTCACCTTTGTGAATGTACATTATTGACACTATGTAAAAGACACATCAAACACTTTATGTAGGGCATACGTAAATCTGTGTATCTATGTATTTACGTATGTAGGTTAGCTTAGCATTTTAAAAGCACCGAATCACCTTCTGTGGTTGAGTGTTCAATAAACCCTTGAACTATATGTTTAACACTTCTCTAACCCTGTCCATGGAGGACAGAAGAAAATGTATATATGCTGGTTAGCATTGTAAATGTGTGGCCACGTCTGTGGTAGAAAAAAAAAACACTACCACACACCCCCTCAACACTACCACACACACCACCTCACTACCACATATCCCACCACAATACTACACAACCCCACCACACTACCACACACCCCACTACAAAACTACACACGCCACCACACTACCACACACCCCACCAAAATACTACACAACCCACCACACTACCACACCCCCATCACACTACCACACACCCCTACCACACTACCAGACAACCCAACCACACTACCACACACCCCCACCACACTACACACAGCCCACCACAATACTACACAACCCACCAGACTACCACATACCCCCACCACACTACCACACACCCCACCACTATACAACACATCCTCACAGTACTACCACACAACCCCCACCACTCTACCACACAAGCCCACAACTCTACCACAAAACCCTCCACACTACCACACATCCCCACCACTCTACCACACAACCCCACCACACTACCACACAAACCCACCACACTACCACACAACCCACTACACTACCACACAACCCCAACCCTACACTACCACACACTCCCACCGCACTACCACACACTCTACCACACTACCACACAACCCCATAACACTGCCACATAACCCCACCAACACACTCCTCACCACAATACCACACAGCTCCTCCACAATACTACACAACCCCACCAACACTAACGCACAACCACACACCTCTACAACACTTCCACACAAACACACAACCATACCACACACCCCCATAATACTACACAACCCCACCACAAAACCACACAACCCCTCCACACTACCAAACATCCCACTACACTACCACACACACACCATAACACTACCAAACACCCCACCACACTATCACACACCCCACCACACTACCACACACCGCACCACACTACCACACACCCCATAACACTACCACACACCCCACATCACACACCACACACTACACAACCCCACCACACTACCACACAAAACCACACCACACTACAGCACACACCCTCCACACACTACACCCCCCACCACAATACCACACACCCCACCACATTACCACACACTCCACCACATACCACACACCCCACCACAATACTACACAGCCCCACAACACTACCACACACCCCCACCACTCTACCACACAACCCCACCACTCTACCACACAACCCCACAATAGTACCACAAAACCCCAACACACTACCACACACCCCACTACTCTACAACACAACCCCACAACTCTACCACACAACCGTCAACACTACCACACATCACCACCACTCTACATCACAACCCCACCACACTACCACACAAACCCACCCCACTACCACACAACTCAACCACACTACCACACACACTTCCCCACATTACTACACACTCCACGACACTACCACACGTCTCCACCACAATGTCACACAAACCAACCACACTACCACACACCCCACCACACTACCACACACCCCACCACACTACCCCCCCCCCCATCACACTACAACACACCCCACCACACTACCACACACCCCATCACACTACCACACCCCCCACCTCACTACCACACACCCCATCACACTACCACACCCCCCCACCACTACACTTCCACAAACCAACAACACTACACACACCCCACCCACTACTACACAACCCCACTATACTACCACACACCCTACCACACTACTACAAACCACACACACCACTACCACACACCACCCACCACACTACCACACAAGGGGCACACGCATCACACTACCCACATTACTACCCACCACACTACCACACACACCCCACCACACCTACCACCACACTCCACTCAACCCCCCAAACACAACCCACTAGACAATACAACACACCCCACCACACCACACCATACCACACTACCACACACCCCACCACACTACCACCAAAACTCCACCATACTACCACACTTCCCGACCACACTACCACACACCCCACCTCATTACCACACATCCCCACCACACTACCACACAACCCCACCATACTACCACACACCCTACAACAATACCACACAACCCCCACCACACTACCACACAACCCCATCTCACTATTACACACCCCACCACACTACCACACACCCCACCACAATACCACACACCCCCACCACACTACCACACAACCTCACCAAACTACCACACACCCTACAACACTACCACACAACCCCACCACACTAACACACACCCCACCACACTACAACACAACTCCACCACACTGCCACACATCCCCATCTCACTACCACATACCCCTCCACAGTACCACACAACCCCACCACACTACTACACAACCCCACAACACTACCTCACACCCAACCAAACTACCACACACTCCATCACACTACCACACAACCCCATTACACAACCACACAGCCACCCACATACTACACGTCACTACCACACAACCCCACAACACTACCACACACCCCACCACACTACCACACCCCACCACACTACCACACACCCCACCACACTCATCTGGAGAGAAGGGACTTCGTGACAAATCGCCAACATGGGTTCAGGGAGGGTAACTCTTGCCTGACTGGCTTAATTGAATTCTACGATTAGGTGACAAAGATTAAGCAAGAAAGAGAGTGCTGGGCGGACTGCATTTTCTTGGACTGTCGGAAAGCCTTTGACACAGTATCGCATAAAAGGTTGATGCATAAGCTGGCGAAACAGGCAGGAGTAACTGGTAGGGCGCTCCAGTGGATAAGGGAGTACCTAAGCAATAGGAAGCAGAGAGTTACGGTGAGGAGTGAGATCTCCGATTGGCGTGAAGTCACCAGTTGAGTCCCACAGGGCTCTGTACTCGGTCCTATCTTGTTTCTGATATATGTAAATGATTTCCCGGAGGGTATAGATTCATTTCTCTCAATGTTTGCTGACGATGCCAAAATTACGAGAAGGATTAAGACAGAAGAGGACTGTTTGAGGCTTCAAGAAGACCTAGATAAGCTGAAGGAATGGTCGAACAAATGGTTGTTAGAGTTTAACCCAACCAAATGTTGTGTAATGAAGGTAGGTGTAGGGAGCAGGAGGCCAGATACAAGGTATCATCTGGGAGAGGAAATTCTTCAGGAGCCAGAGAAAGAAAAAGACTTGGGAGTTAATATCACGCCAGACCTGTCTCCTGCAGCACATATCAAGAGGATAACATCAGCGGCATGTGCCAGGCTGGGCAACATACGAACGGCATTCAGAAACTTGTGTAAAGAATCATTCACAACTTTGTATACCACATATGTCAGGCCAATCCTGGAGTATGCAACCCCAGAATGAGGTCCATATCTAGTCAAGGATAAGACTAAACTGGAAAAGGTTCAAAGGTTTGCCACCAGACTAGTACCCGAGCTGAGAGGTAAGAGCTACGAGGGGAGTTTATAGGAATAAATCCTCACTTCGTTGGAAGACAGAAGAGTTAAGGGGGACATGATCACCACATTCAAGATTCTGATTGGAATTGATAAGGTAGATAAAGACAGGCTATTTAACACAAGAGCCACACGCACAAGAGGACAGGTGGAAACTGAATGCCCAAATGAGCCACAGAGATATTAGAAAGAACTTTTTTAGTGTCAGAGTGGTTGACAAATGGAATGCATTGGGAAGTGATGTGGTGGAGGCTGACTTCATACACAGTTTCATGTGTAGATATGATAGAGCCCAATATGCTCTGGAACCTGTACACCTGTTGGTTGACGGTTGAGAGGCGGGACCAATGAGCCCCAGCTCAACCCCAGCAAGCACAACTAGCTGAGTACAACTAGGTGAGTACACACCCAACCACACATCCCATCATACTACCACACAACCCCACCACACTACCACACATCCAACCACACCCCCACCACACTACCATACAACCCATCACTCTACAACACAATCACCCCCAAACTACCACACCCCCAAGCACACAACCACACACCCCACCACAATACTACACAACCCCACCACAATACCACACACCCTACTACACTACTATACACGCCATCACACTACCACACACCCCACCAAAATACTACACAACCCACCGCACTACCACACCCCATCACACTACCACACACCCCCACCACATTACCACACAACCCCTCCACACTACCACACAACCCCACCACAATACTACACAATCCCACTTCATTACTACATACCCCCACCACTCTACCACACAACCCCACCACTCTACAACACAACCCCACAGTACTACCACACATCCCCCACCACTCTACCACACAACCCCTCAACTCTACCACAAAACCCTCCATACTACCACACATCCCCACCACTTTACCACACAACCCCCACTACACTACCACAAAACACCACCACACTACCACACACTCCACCAAACTACCACACACTCCACCACACTACTACACGTCCCCACCACACTGCCACACAACCCGACCACACATCCCAGCACACTACCACACACCTCACTACAATACTACTCAGCCCAAAACACTATCACACACCCGACCATAGTGCCACACACTCCACCACACTACCCCACACCTTATCATAATACCACACACCCGCACCACACTACCCCACACCCCATCACAATACTACACACCCCACCACACTACTACACACCCCATCTCATTACCACAAACCCCACCTTACTACCACACACCCCCAACACACTACCACACACCACCACTACACTTCCACAAACCAACAGCACTACACACACCCCACCACACTACCACACAATCTACCACACTACAATGCACCCCACCACACTACAAACACAACCCTATCACACTACTACACACCCTACCACACTACGACACACCCCACCACACTACCACACACCCAACCACACTTCCACACACCTCATCACAATACCACACACCCCACCACACTACCATACACCCCACCACACTACCACACACCCCACCAAATTACCACACACCCCACCGCACACCATACCACACTACCACACACCCCACCTCACTACCACCCCCCCACACTACCAAAAACCCCACCTCACTAACACACACCCCACCACACTACCACACACTCCCACACAACCCACCACACTAACACACACCCCCACCCCACTACCACACTACCACACAACCCCACCACACTACCACAAACCCCTCAACACTACCACACACACCACCATACACCCCAACACACTACCGCACAACTTACCACAATACTACTCACTCCACAACACTATCACACACCCCACCACACTATCACACACCCCACCACACTACCACACACCCCTCCACACTACCCCACACTCCAGCACACTACCCCACTCCCCACCACACTGCCCCACTACACTACCACACACCCCACCACTCTACCACACACCCCACCACACTACCTCACAACCCCACGACTACCACACACCCCATCATTCTACCACACACCCCCATCACACTACCACACACCCCCACCACACTACCACACAACCCCACTACACACCCCACCACAATACTACACAACCCCACCAGACTACCACATACGCCCACCACTCTACCACACAACCCCACAGTACTACCAAACAACTCCCACCACTCTACCATACAAGCCCACAACTCTACCACACAACCCACTACACTATCATACTACCACACAACCCCACCACACTACCACACACTCCACCACACTACCACACTCCACCACACTACCACACGTCCACACCACACTGCCACACAACCCCACCACACTACCACACACCCCACTATACACATCACGACACTACCACACACCTCACCACAATACTACTCACCCCACAACACTATCACACACCTCACCATAGTACCACACACTCAACCACACTACCACACAGCTCCACCACACTACCACACAACCCCATAATACTACCACACACCCCACCACACTACCACACACCCCCAAAACACTACCACACACTCTACCACACTACAACACACCCCACCACACTACCACAAACCTCACCACACTACCACACAAACCCAACCACACTACCACACACGCCCTACCACACCCCCACCCACATTACCACACACCCCACCACACTACCATACAACCCCACCACACTACCACACACCTCATATGACTACCACACACCTCCATCACACTAACATACACCCTCACCACACTACCACACAACCACACCACAATACCACTCCAAACCACACCACACTACGACACACTACTACACATCCCACCACAATACTACACAACCCCACCACAATACTACACAGCCCCACCACACTACCACACCCCCCCCATCACTCTCCCACACAACCCCACCATACTACCACACAACCACAACACACTACCACACACCCCACCACTCTACAACACAAACCCACAATTCTACCACACAACTGTCAACACTACCACACATTCCCACCACTTTACATCACAACCCCAACACACTACCACACAAACGCACCACACACCCCTACCATACTACCACACACCCCACAACACTACCACACACCCCCACCACACTACCACACACCCCCAGCAAAATACTACATACCCCACCACACTACTACACACCCCATCTCACTACTACACACCCCACCACACTACTACACACCCGACCTTACTACACACACCCCATCACACTACCACACTACAGCACACCCCACCACACTACTACACATCCCCACTACACTACCACACACCCTACCACACTACCACAAATCCCACCACACTACCACACACCCACCACACTACCACAAACCCCATCACACTACCACACACCCCACCACACTACCACACCACCCCACCACACTACCACACACCCCCATAACACTACCCCACACCCCACCACACTACCAAACAAAATCACCACACTATAACACTTCCCGACCACACTAAAACACACCCCACCTCACTACCACACACCCCACCACATTACCACACAACCCACCACACTATCACACACCCCTACCCCACTACCACACTCCCCACCACACTACTACACAACCTCACCACACAACCACACAACCCCACCACACTACCACACACCCCACCACACTACAACACAATTCCACCACACTACCCCACAACCCCACCACACTACCACACACCCCACCATAGTACCACACAACCCCTTCACACTACTACACAACCCCACAAAACTATCACACACCCAACCACACACCCCATCACACTACCACACACCCCACTACACTACCACACACCCCACCATACACCCCCATAACACTACCACACACCCCACCACACTACTAAACAACCCCACCACACTACCACACTTCCCGACATCACTACCACACACCCCACCACACTACCAAAAACCCTACCTCACTACTACACACCCCACCACACAACCACACACCCCACTACACAACCTCACCACACTACCACACAACCCCACCACAATACCACGCAACCCACCACACTATCACACACCCCCACCCCACTACCATTCACCCCACCACACTACCACACAACCTCACCACACTACCACACAACCCCACCACACTACCACAAACCCCACCACACTACAACACAACTCCACCACACTATCACACACCCAACCACACAACCACACACCCCCATCCCACTACCACACAACCCCCATTACACTACCATACACCCCACCTCACTACCACAGAACCCCACAACACTACCACTTACACCACCATACTACCACACATCCCACCACACTATCACACACCCCACCACACTACCACACACACCACCACACACCCCATCACAATATTACATAACCCCACCACACTACCACATACCCCACCACACTACCAAACACCTCACCACACTACCACACACCCACCACAGAACCACCACACTACCCACCACACTACCACACAACCCCACCACACTACCACACAACCCCCACCACCACACACCCACACCCTCATCACACAACCTGACCGCACTACCACACACCCCACCACACTACCACCTCACACCTCACCACCACTACTACACAACCTACCACTCTACCACACACTCCACTACACTACCACCTCACACCTCACCACACTACCACACAACCCACCACAATACCATTCACCCCACCACACACACCACCACACTACCACACACCCCACCACACTATCGCACACCGCACCACAATACTACTCACCCCACAACACTAACACTCTCCCCACCATAGTACCACAATCACCACCACACTACCACACATCCCACCACACTACCACACAACTAACCACACTACCACACACCCCCACCACTCTACCACAGAACCACTCAACCACACAACCCCCACAACTCTACCACACAACCCCACAACTCTACCACATAACCCATCACACTACCACACATCCCCACCACTCTACCACACAACCCCAACACAATACTACTCATCCCCACTACACTACAACACAGCCCCATAAAACTGCTATACACCCCACCACACTCCCACACACCTGATCACACTACTACACACCCTACAACACTACCACACACCCCACCACACTACCACACAACCCAACCAATCTACCACACTCCCCTACAACATTACCACACAACCCCACCACACTACCACACACCCCACCACACTACCACACACACCTCATCACACTACCACACACCCCACCACACTGCCACACAACCCCACCACACTACTACTCACCCCAAAAAACTACCAAACAACCCCACCACTCTACCACATACCCCACTTCACTACTACACACGCTATCACACTACCACACACCTCACCACAATACTAAAGAACCCACCAAACTACCACACACCAACACCACACTATCACACGCCCCAACTACACTACCACACAACCCCACCAAATGTCCACATACTCACCACACAACCACACACACCATCACGATATGACACATCCCACCACAATACTATACAACCCCACCACAGTACCACACAATTCACCACAATACAACACAACCCACCACACACCCTCATCACACTACCACACACCCCCACCACACTACCAAACAACCACTTCACTCTACCACACACCCCCACCACACTACCACACACCCCACCATAATAATACAACCCCTCCACACAACCACACACCCTCACCACTCTACCACACAACCCCAACACTCAACCTCACAACCCCACAGTACTACCACACAACCCCCACCACTCTACCACACATCCCCACCCCCACAAACACACATCCCCACCACACTACCAAACATACCCACCACAAAACCACACAACCCACCACACTACCACACACTCCACCACACGTCCCCTCCACACTGCCACACAACCATACCACACTACAACACACCCCACCACATTACCACACAACCCCACCACACTACCACACAACCCCACCACAATATCACACAACCACAAACCCCACCACACTACTACACACCTCTCTACACTACCGCCTCACACCCCACCACACTACTACACAATCCACCAAAGTACCATTCACCCAACCACACTACCACACACACCACCACACTACCACATACCCCACCACACCACCACACACCCCCACCTCACTACCACACACCCCCACCACACAACCACACAATCCGACCACAATACCACACATCCCACCACACTACCACACATCATACCACACTACCAAACACCACACCACAGTACCACACACCCCACCAAACTACTACACACCCCACAATACACCACACCACACTACCACACACCTCACCGCAGTAATTCTCACCCCCCAACACTATCACACACCCCACAACACTACCACACACCCCACCACACACACACCCTCACACTACCAAATAACCCACCACACTACCACACAACCCCACTACACTACTACACACCCCACCACACTACCAAACAACCCCACCACACTACCAAACAACCCCACCACACTACCAAACAACCCCACCACACTACCACACACCTCGCAACAATACTAAAGAACCCACCAAACTACCACACACCACCACCACACTACCACACACCCCCACCACACTACCACACAACCCCACCACACTTCCACATACCCCACCACACTACCACACACACCACCACACTACAACACATCCCACCACAATACTACACAACCCCACCACACTACCACACACACCACCACACTACAACACATCCCACCACAATACTACACAACCCCTTCACACTACCACACACCCCACTACACTACTACACACGCCTCCACACTTCCATACACCCCACCACAATACAACACAACCCACCACACTACCACACACTCCCATCACACTACCACACCCCCCCACCACAATACTACAACCCCTCCACACTACCATACACCCCCACCAATCTACCACACAACCCCACCAATTTACCTCAAAACCCCACAGTACTACCACACAACCCCACCACTCTAGCACACAACCCCACAACTCTACCACACAACCCATCATACTACCACACATCCCCACCACTCTAACACACAAACCCACCACATTACCACACAACCCACTGCACTACCACACAACCCCACCACACTCCACCACACTATCACACACTCCACCACACTACCACACGTCCTCTCCACACTGCCACACAACCCCACCACACTACTACACACCCCACCACATTACCACACACACTACCACACAACCCCACCACACTACATCAACCCCCTCTACACTACCACCTCACACCCCACCACACTACCACACACACCTCACCACACTACCATACACCCCACCTCACTAACACACACTCCCACCACACAGCCACACAATTCGACCACAATGCCACACACCCCACCACACTACCATTCACCCCACCACACTACCACACACACCCCATCACACTACCACACACCCCCACCATACTACCACACACCCCCACCACACAACCACACAATCCGACCACAATAACACATACCCCACCATACTACCACACATCATACCACACTACCCAACACCACTACACACTACCACACACACCTCATCACACTACCACACACTGCCACACAACCCCACTGTAGTGTGGAGTAAGCGCCACAGGGGATTTTTTTTTCGGGGAAAAAATCCGGTGTAGCGCTTAGGGGTTTTCAGGTAAATTTGGAAAATCCCCGCTTAGGGGTTTTCAGGTAAATTTGGAAAATCCCCTGTAGCGCTTTAGGGTTTCAGGCGAATTTGGGGAGTCACAGATTTGGAATTAAGGATTTCTTATGAGTGAGTAATTTCTGAGATTATAGAAGTTTGTTAAGGTTTCTTATGATGAAAAAACGTTCATACGATAAATTCAATTATCGTGTGTGGCGTGTCGGGGGTTTCAGGTGAATTTGAGGAGTCACAGATTTGGAATTAAGGAATTCTTATGAGGAAAATAATTTCTGAGATTTTAGGGGTTTGTTAAGCGTTCTTATGAGGAAAATAAGTAGGAAAATCTTAAAGAAAATTTGTAGAAAATATCGTGTTTGTGTCACAGCATTTCCAGGTAAACTCTACGGACAGCCTTTGCCTGTTTTCAATAACCGGACATTTGGAAAAAAGAGGTCGATTTGGAGTTAAAGGTTTCTTATGGGGAAAATAATTTCCGAGATTTTTAGAAAGTTTGGTAAAAGTTCTTATGATGAAAGTAATGTCATACGAGTTGATAAAGTTCTTATGATGAAAATAATGTCACACAAGTTTGTTAAGAGTTCTTATGGGAGAAATTCAAATTTTTCAGAGTTCAGTTTTAAGAAAATATTTCAGAGTTTCAAATAATCATAGAAGTTTATTTATATATTTATGACCGAATTTGTAAAAAGACCATTTTCAGAGAATATTGTCTTAGATGTTTTGTTAAGGAAAACAGACAACTTAGCCATAACATTTAGTTTTATATCCATTTACGGCTATTTCACCTGTAAAGACCAAAATTTCATCAGAGTCCAATTATCAACAGAAATTCGCCAGAGTCCAGTTTGCTAGCAAAATTAGTCAGAGACAGTTTTAAACTCAAATTTCATCAGAGTCCAATTATCAACAGAAATTCGTCAGAGTCCAGTTTTCTAGCAAAATTAGTCAGAGACAGTTTTAAGCTCAAATTTCATCAGAGTCCAATTATCAACAGAAATTCGTCAGAGTCCAGTTTAAGCTCAAAATTCGCCAGAGTCTACTTTGAGAGCAAAAGTCATCAGAGTCCACTTCTTGATCGAAATTAATCAAGAGTCCAATTGAAGACCCAAATTTGACAGCACCCACATTTTCGCTACTAGCAGTCCAATCCCCCTGAAATTTTAAACAGTCATATTTCAGTCGTAGTAAATAAGATCAAGTCAGTTACCGAGCTCCAGCTCTTATCCTCCGCCTTAGCTCTCTCTCGTATCTTCGTTAATACCTAATCAAATTCCCTGAAATTTTAACCCTCTGTATTTCAGACACAGTAAATAAGATCAAGTCAGTTACTGAGCTCCAGCTCTCATCCCCCACCTTACTTCCCTTTCGTGTCTTCAGTAATATCCTATCAAATTCCCTGAAATTTATACCCTCTGTATTTCAGACACCGTAAATAAGATCAAAACAGTTATCGAGCTCCAGCTCTCGTCCCCACCTTAGTTCTCCCTCGTATATTTGTAAATAACCCATCAATTTTCCTAAAATTTTAACCCTCTGTATTTCAGACACAGTAAATAACATCGGGACAGTTACCAAACTCTAGCTCTTGTCCTCTGTCCAAGTTCACTCCTGTAAATTCATTACTATCAGTCCAAATTCCCCGGAGATTTAAACTCCCAACTACATTTTCAGATATAGTAAATAAAAAAGCCAGTTCAGTTACCGAGTTTCAACTCTTGTTCCCCGCTTAGCTCATTTTGTACAAGTTCTTTATTATCCAACTAAATCACCTGAGATTTAAGATCACCTTACTTCTAACGTAGTAAAATTAATCATGACATTAGCCAAGCTCCATTTCCTCCGTGTTAGATCATCGAACATAAATATATCCGATCAAGTACCTCTCCAGCCTATCTCTTTATCGGAGTAATCACTTTACCCTTTCCCTCCATTACCTTCTCATCCCCAACGTATCCAAACCTTCAATAATCATACAGTATTTGCATATTTTCTCTATATTCAGCTGTGTTCTTCACATTTTTCCCATGTTTTTTGTGTTCACTCCAAGTTCTACAAATGTTCACAGCCTGCTCAGTTCAAATTTTTCACCTGTTTTTCTACCATTTTCCCCGTATGTTCACTATGTTCTTTGTCATGTTTTCATGTACATCATATGTTCTCTGTACAACTTTTATACTCAATATTCATGTTCACAATGTTCTTAGCTTGTTCTTCACACGTTCAGTGTTCATTCTTTGTATTCCCTATGTTCCTTATTATGTTTTCATGTTCTCTGTAAGTTCATATTCCCTGCATGTTCACTCCATTCATCAACTTTTTCTTACATGTTTCCCATATGTTCCATGTGTTCATTCCCTTACATGTTATTTAACGTTCCTTAACTAAACTTATTATCCAATCAACTAAAACATAGTCACTTTCATCATTTCTCAACTAAACTTATTATCCAGTCAACTAAAAATGGTCAGAATTAATCTCATTCAACACTATTCTTAACTAAAATAACCTTTCTCTTAGCAAAAATAGTCAAAGGAAACGTTTCCAATACTGTTCATAACTAACTTTATCCATCGTCAAGTAATTGAAAATAGTCTTGTTCATCATTTCGTAACAGCCATTATGTTTCGTCAAGTAAGAAAAAATAACCAAAGATATCTTTCATCGCTGTTCTTAACTGACATTATACTTTGGGGAGCACAAAAATAGTCTCCCTCATCATGTTTTGTCTTTTTGCTTAACTAAAAGTATTCATCAGTCAACTAAAAAATAGTTACTTCATCATGTTTCCCTGTCATTTCCTAACTGAAATATCACTTCTCTCATCTGAAATAGTCATGTGTAGCCTCTTTCCAACACTGTTCTTAACTAAAGTAACCTTTCACCTCGCTAAAATAGTCATATTCATCATTGTTCCTAACTAAAATTATATGTCGTTAAGTAAGAAATATAGTCAAAGACATCAAGGACTTACTCAAAGACATCAAAGTTGCACTCAAAAACATCCTTTGAGACATCAAAAACATCCTTTAAGACTTCAAGGGCACTCTTCGAGATATCAAAAGACACTCTCAAACACTTAAAAATTTACTCGCATCCTCAAAGTTATTCTCAGAGTCATCAAAAGTTAATCTCAGTCATCAAAATGTTATTCTTTAAGTAACCTTTCGTTCATCAGAGAAACTTTCTAAGACATCTTCGTTCATTAAAGTTAATCTCAGAGGTATAAAAGTTATTCTCAGAGCTATCAAAATTAATCTCTAAAACAACAAAAAAGTTAATCTCGGTCATCAAAGTTGATCTGCAAGATATCTTCGAGACATCAAAGTTACTCTTCATTACATCAAAGACGCATTCAAAATACTACTCACGTTCTCAGAAGTTATTCTCAAAGTCATCAACGATTTTCTCAGTCACCAAAGGTATTCCAAGAGACGTTAAAAATTAATCTCAGTCATCAAACTTGTTCTCAAAGTCATCAAAGATAATCTTAGAGTCATCAAAGGTATTCTTAGAGTCACCTTCGTTCGTCAGAAAAACTTTCCAAACATCTTTGTTCATCAAACTTGTTCTCAAAGTCATCAAAGTTATTCCACGAGACATCAAAAGTTAATCTAAGACATCATCTTTCATCAAAGTTATTTTTAGAGACCTCTAAAGTTATTATGTAAGACATAAAAGTTATTCTCAGAGTCATCAAATGTTATTCTCGAAGTCGTCAAAGATATTCTCAGAGTCATCAAAGGTAATCTCTAACTCACTTTCGTTCAACATAGTAATTCTCTAAGTCATCAAAGTTATTCTCAGAGCTATCAAAATTATTTTCGATGTCATCAAAAGGTATTTTCACATACTCAAAGTTAATCTCGGTCATCAAAGTTGTTCTCTAAGACATCAATGTTGTTCTCTAACACATCAAAGATGTTCTCTAAATCATAAAAGTTAATCTCTAAGTCACCTTCGTTCATCAGAGAAGCTTTCTAAGACATCTTTGTTCATCAAAGTTATTCTCAGAGGCATCAAAGTTATCTCTAATTCACCTTCGTTCACCAAAAGTTAAGAGTTAACAGGGATAAGAGCCTCGTTGGACGTAGAATCTCTGTTTACCAACGTAACTGTGGATGAAACAATCGGCATGATAGCCGACAGAGTGTACCGTGATCTGGCGTGTACTCCTCTTGACATACCGGAAAACAGTCTGAGGAAACTACTCCAAGCTTGTACTAAAGAGGCACCCTTCTTGAGCCCGGATGGACACATGTATAAGCAAGTAGATGGGGTCGCCATGGGTTCTCCCCTAGGTGTCCTGTTTGCAAACTTCTACATGGGTACCATCGAGCGAAAAGTCTAAGTCGACATGAACTTGAAACCGGCCATATACTGCAGGTATGTTGATGACATTTTTACACAGGTACCTGATGTCAGACATCTGCAGGAGCTGAAGGAGGCATTTGAGCAGAATTCTGTGTTGCGTTTCACTTACGAGATGGAGAAGGATGGGAAGCTGCCCTTTCTAGATGTAACAGTCATGGAAAGGAGCGGAGTTTTCCACACTGCAGTCTACACTAAGGAAACAAACATAGGAATGTGCCTAAATGCCAACAGTGACTGCCCGGACAAGTACAAGAGGAGTGTTGTTAACGCTTATGTCGACCGTGCCCTCAGCCACAGCTCAGAATGGAAGCAAGTCGACGAAGAACTCTGTAGGGTAAGGCAAGTCCTAGTCAACAACGGCTTCTCCAATGGTTTCGTGGAAGACATCATAAGAAGGAAAGTGAAACGTCATGCAACCTCTGTAGAGACAACTAACACAACACCTATACCCCCTATTAGACTATTTTACAGGAACTTCTTCTCCACAGGCCATAAAACGGAGGAAAGGGTCCTGAAAGATATTGTCAGTAGAAACGTTATCCCTACAGACAAAAATCAGAAGATACAACTGACGATTTACTATAATACCAGAAAAACGGCCAGCCTACTCATGAGAAACTTCATCCAAAACTGTTGTAACATATCACCTCACCCAAATGCAGGTATAAAATCGAAGCTGTTTAAACTCTGTCTATATATATATATATATATATATATATATATATATATATATATATATATATATATATATATATATATATATATATATATATATATATATTTATATATATATATTTATATATATATATTTTTATATATATATATATATATATATATATGTATATATATATTTATATATATATTTATATATATATATTTATTTATATATTTATATATATATTATATATATATATTTATATATATATATATATATATTTATATATATAAATATATAAACTCCTATTTCAACTAAGCCCTGATGCTAAGAAAATAGAGGGATAGAAGCCCTAAACCAGAAAATAATAATTATATATATATATATATATATATATATATATATATATATATATATATATATATATATATATATATATATTTATATATATATATTATATATATATATTTTTATATATATATTTATATATATATATTTATATATATATTTATATATATATATTTATTTATATATTTATATATATATTTATATATATATTTATATATATATATATATATATATATATATATATATATAAATATAAAACTCCTATTTCAACTAAGCCCTGATGCTAAGAAAATAGTTAGAGGGATAGAAGCCCTAAACCAGAAAATAATAAATATATATATATATATATATATATATATATATATATATATATATATATATATATATATATATATATATATATATATATATATATATATATATATATATATATATATATGTGTGTGTGTGTGTGTATATATATATTTATTATTTTCTGGTTTAGGGCTTCTATCCCTCTAACTATTTTCTTAGCATCAGGGCTTAGTTGAAATAGGAGTTCTCCAAAACTTATTTTCGTACTTTTAAGGTGAAGAAAAGAAGTGATTTACTATAGAATGTATTACACTTATTTATACAATTTGCACAACGTTTCGAACCTCCATGGTTCATTCTCAAGTGAAGAGATCTTACAATGCTGGTCGATTAATACCCGCACTGGGTCAGGTGATAAAGACAATAAAGGTGAAAACATTGGGGGATACATAAGGGATAAATGTGGGGTGAAACATAAGAACAGAGGCAAGTGCTGAAGGCCCATTGGCCCATACGAGGCAGCTCCTATCTACATACAAAGATTAATCCAGTGTAATTGGCCTGTTATGTTGGACATTGTCTTCTGTGTTGGCATCGTTATGTTCCGGTCTTGTCCTTACTCTCATGGTGGGTAGAGTAAATAGTTCCGAGATTTGGGTGTTCATGGTAGGTTGTTCTATTCTTATGTGAATTGCTACGAGAATTTGTAATCTTTTTGCATCTTGGGTTTTGTCTACTATGCAGGTATTCTTGTTCAACATTTCTCTTGTTAGAGGGATGTCATGGGCTTGTCTCATGTGATTCCTAGGGGCACCGGATTGAAGATGGCATGTCAAACGCCTCGTCAGCTAGGTCGACGTCATACCTATGTACTTAGATTGAAGGTTACATCCTTCGTGGGGGCAAGTGTACATGTATACAACGCTTGACCGGGAGTGGGATATGTGTGGGCGGGCACCCGTACAGAGGTTAGATATATGAGGGTGGGCACTCGGACAGGGGTCAGATATATGAGTGCGGACACCTGTAAAGGGGTAGGATATATGAGGGCAGGCACCCATACAGGGGTGGGATATATGAGGGCGGGCACCCGTACATGGGTGGGATATATGAGGGCGGGCACCAGTAAAAGGGTGGGATATATGAGGGCGGACACCCATACAAGGGTGGGATATATGTGGGCGGGAACCCATACAGGGGTGGGATATATGTGGGCGGGAACCCATACAGGGGTGGGATATATGAAGGCGGGCACCAGTACAAGGATGGGATATATGCGGGCGGGCACCCTTACAGGCGTGGGATATATGAGGGCGGGCACCCGTACTTTGGTGGGATATATGAGAGCGGGCACACGTACAGGAGTGAAATATATGAGGGCGGGCACCCGTACAGGGGTTGGATATATGAGGGGGGGCACCCGTACAGGGGTGAGATATATGAGGGTGGGCACCCGAACAGGGGTGAGATATATGAGGGCGGACACACGTACAGCGGTGAGATATGTGAGGGTGGGAACCCGTTCAGGGGTGAGACATATGAGGGCGGGCACCCGTACAGAGGTGAAATATATGAGGACGGGCACACGTACAGGGGTAGGATATATGCAGGAGGGAACCCGTACATGGTTGGGATATGTGAGGGCGGGCACCTGTACAGGGGTGGGATAAATGAGGGCGGGCACCCGTAAAGGGGTGGGATATATGAGGGCGGGCACCCATACAGGGGTAGGATATATGAGGGCGGGCACCCGTACAGGGGTGCGATATATGAGGGCGGGCACCCGTACAGGGGTGGGATATATGAGGGCGGCCACCCGTACAGGTATGGGATACATGCAGGCGGGCACCCGTACTTTGGTGGGATATATGAGGGCGGGTACCCGTATAGGGGTAGGATATATGAGTGCGGGCACCCATACAGGGGTGGGATATATGAGGGTTGGCACCCGTACAGGGGTGGGATATATTAGGTTTGGCATCTGTACAGAGGTGGGATATATGAGGGCGGGCACCCGTATACGGGTGGGATAAATGAGGGCGGGCACCCGTACAGGGGTGGGATATATGAGGACGGGCACCCGTACAGGGGTGGGATATATGAGGTGGGGCACCCGTACAGGGGTGGGATATATGAGGGTGGGCACCCGTACAGGGGTGGGATATATGAGGGCGGGCACCCGTACAGGGGTGGGATATATGAGGGCGGGCACCCGTACATGGGAGGGATATATGAGGGCGGGCACCCGTACAGGGGGGGGGCATATGAGGGCTGGCACCCGTGCAGGAGTGGGATATATGAGGGTGGAAACCCGTACAGGGGTGGGATATATTGGGGTGGGCACCCGTATAGTGGTGGGATATATGAGGGCGGGCCCCCGCACAGGGGTGGGATATATGCAGTACGGCACCCGTACTGGGGTGGGATATATGAGGGCGGACACCCGTACAGGGGTGGGATATATGAGGGCGGGCACCCGTACAAGGGTGGGATATATGCGGGCGGGAACCCGTACAGGGGGGCTATATATGAGGGCGGGCACCCGTATAGGGGTGGGATATATGAAGGCGGGCACCCGTACAGGGGTGGGATATATGAGGTCGGGCACCCGTTCAGGGGAGGGATATATAAGGGCGGGCACCCGTACAGGGGGGGGATATATGAGGGCTGGCACCCGTGCAGGAGTGGGATATATGAGGGTGGACACCCGTACAGGGGTGGGATATATAAGGGTGGGCACCCGTATAGTGGTGGGATATATGAGGGCGGGCACCCGCACAGGGGTGGGATATATGCAGTAGGGCACCCGTACTGGGGTGGGATATATGAGGGCGGACACCCGTACAGGGGTGGGATATATGAGGGCGGGCACCCGTACAAGGGTGGGATATATGCGGGCGGGAACCCATACAAGGGTGGGATATATGAGGGCAGGCATCCGTACAGGGGTGGGATATATGAGGGCATGCACCCGTACAAGGGTGGGATATATGAGGGCTGGTACCCGTACAGGGGTGGGATATATGAGGGTGGGCACCCGGACAGGGGTGAGATATATGAGGGTGGGCACCCGGACAGGGGTGAGATATATTAGGGCGAGCACCCGTAAAGGGGTGGGATATATGCGGGCGGGAGCCCATACAGGTGTGGGATATATGAGGGCAGGCACCCGTACAGGGGTGAGATGTATGAGGGCGGGCACACGTACAGGGGTGAGATATATGAGGGAGGGCACCCGTACTGGGGTGGAATATATGAGGGGGGGCACCCGTACAGGGGTGAGATATATGAGGGTGGGCACCCGTACAGGGGTGAGATATATGAGGGCGGGCACACGTACAGGGGTGAGATATATGAGGGAGGGCACCCGTACAGGGGTGGAATATATGAGGGCGGGCACCCGTACAGGGGTGAGATATATGAGGGCGGGCACACGTACAGGGGTGAGATATATGAGGGTGGGCACCCGTACTGGGGTGGAATATATGAGGGGGTGCACCCGTACAGGGGTGAGATATATGAGGGTGGGCACCCGTACAGGGGTGGAATATATGAGGGTGGGCACCCGTACAGGGGTGAGATATATGAGGGCGGGCACCCGTACAGGGGTGAGATATATGAGGGCGGGCACACGTACGGGGGTGAGATATATGAGGGAGGGCACCCGTACTGGGGTGGAATATATGAGGGGGGGCACCCGTACAGGGTTCAGATATATGAGGGCAGGCACCTTTACAGGGGAGGGATATATGAGGGTGGGCACCCGTACAGGGGTGGAATATATGAGGGCGGGCAGCCGTACAGGGGTGGAATATATGAGGGCGGGCACCCGTACAGGGGTGGGATATATGAGGGCGGGCACCCGTACAGGGGTGAGATATATGAGGGCGGGCACCCGTACAGGGGTGGGATATATGAGGGCGGGCACCCGTACAGGGGTGAGATATATGAGGGCGGGCACCCGTACAGGGGTGGGATATATGAGGGTGGGCACCCGTACAGGGGTGGGATATATGAGGGTGGGAACCCGTACAGGGGTGGGATATATGAGGGTGGGCACCCGTACAGGGGTGGGATATATGCACTCGGGCACCCATACAGTGATGGGATATATGAGGGTGGGCACCCGTACAAAGGTGGGATATATGAGGGTGGGCACCCGTACAGGGGTGGGATATATGAGGGTGGGCACCCGTACAGGGGTGGGATATATGAGGGTGGGCACCCGTACAGGGGTGGGATATATGAGGGTGGGAACCCGTACAGGGGTGGGATATATGAGGGTGGGAACCCGTACAGGGGTGGGATATATGAGGGTGGGAACCCGTACAGGGGTGGGATATATGCACTCGGGCACCCGTACAGTGATGGGATATATGAGGGTGGGCACCCGTACAAAGGTGGGATATATGAGGGTGGGCACCCGTATAGTGGTGGTATATATGAGGGCGGGCACCCGTACAGGGGTGGGATATATTCAGTAGGGCACCCGTACTGGGGTGGGATATATGAGGGCTGGCACCTGTACAGGGGTGGGATATATGCAGTCGGGCACCAGTATAGGGGTGCGATATATGAGGGTGGGTACCCGTACAGAGTTGGGATATATAAGGGCGGGCACACGTACAGGGATGGGATATATGAGAGAGGCACCCGTACAGGGGTGGGATATATGCAGGCGGGCACCCGTACAGGGGTGGGATATATGAGGGCGGGCACCCGTACAGAGTTGGGATTTATGAGGGGGGGGGCACCCGTACAGGGGTGAGATATATGAGGGCGGGCACCCGTACAGAGTTGGGATTTATGAGGGGGGGGCACCCGTACAGGGGTGAGATATATGAGGGTGGGCACCCGTACAGGGGTGGGATATATGCAGGAGGGCACCCGTACAGGGGTGGGATATATGCAGGAGGGCACCCATACTGGGGTGGAATATATGAGGGCTGTCACGAATCTTACTAAGATTCTGCCATGACTCTCGATATTACATATTACTTTATTGTCGTGTTCTCAAATTAATATTGCGTCCAGTTGTATGATTCAAGACTTTGTATATATATATATATATATATATATATATATATATATATATATATATATATATATATATATATATATATATTTATATATATATATATATATATATATATATATATATATATATATATATATATATATATATATATATATATTGATGACAATATAGCATGCTGTGTGGACTGTGTAGTGTGTGTGAAGTATTTTGGTGTTAGATTTCGCTGAGGTTACTCCGTGTGGGCGGGTGACCATATTTGGATATGGCCTGTGTGATTGTTGTCAATCGAGTGTCTATAGTTTTATCTTTATTTATTCTCATGTTTGGTGGCCATATATTTGTATGGAATGTTATACCAGTAATTACTACTCTTTAGTTTACAATGTTCAATTATTAGTGTGCATTTTTGGTATTAGAATTTCCACCATGTTTACGTGGACTGTTAGGTGATTTCTTGGTAGACGTTTGGCCTGCGGACCAAAGCCTGGGCAGTAGCGTGGCGGCTGTGTTTACTAGTTGTGTTTACTAGTTGTGTTTTTGCGGGGGTTGAGCTTTGCTTTTCGGCCCGCCTCTCAACTGTCAATCAACTGTTTACTAACTAACAACTACTTTTTTTTTTTTTTCCCTACCACACACACACACACACACACACACCAGGAAGCAGCCCGTGACAGCTGACTAACTCCCAGGTACCTATTTACTGCTAGGTAACAGGGGCACTTAGGGTGAAAGAAACTTTGCCCATTTGTTTCTGCCTCGTGCGGGAATCGAACCCGCGCCACAGAATTACGAGTTCTGCGCGCAATCCACCAGGCTACGAGGCCCCCAAGGCTGAGGGCTACGAGGCTGTGGTCGAGAACAGTTGTGTTTTAAGCTAAGTCATTGGTCACTGTTATTTTAGCCCATATATATGTTAATTATCTGGTTAGATGATTTAAGAATTACTGTTGATTACTCCATGTTCTGGTGATATTGCTCATGTCTCAGTAATTAATTTCATTTTATGATATTGCATGTAGATAAATATTTCCGGCTACTATTTATACACTTAATTGTTGTTATGTTCTTCCCCTAGCAAAATATATTGTTCTCCTTTTTATACAGCGCTGTAATTATACCCCTAGACATCTATTGGCAAGGCCGATTTCTAACCATTTCTTTACACTGTGGGGAGAAGAACCTTATTTAGTCTCAGGGTCGTGACAAGGGCTGGCAGCTGTACAGGGGTGGGATATATAAAGGCGTGCACCCGTGCAAGGGTGGCATATATGAGGGTGGGCACCCGTACAGGGGTGGGATATATGAGGGCGGGCACCCGTACAGGGGTGGGATATATGAGGGAGGGCACCCGTACAGGGGTGGGATATATGAGGGTGGGCACCCGTACAGGGGTGGAATATATGAGGGTGGGCACCCTTACAGGGGTGGGATATATGAGCACGGGCACCCGTACACGGGTGGGATATATGAGAGCGGGCACCCGTTAAGGGGTGGGATATATGAGGGTGGGCAACCGTAAAGGGGTCAGATATATGAGAACGGGCACCCTTACACGGGTGGGATATATGAGCGCGGGCACCCGTATAGGGGTGGGATATATGCAGTCGGGCACCCGTATAGAGGTGCGATATATGAGGGCGGGTACCCGTACAGAGGTGGGATATATAAGGGCGGGCACACGTACAGGGGTGCGATATATGCAGGAGGGCACCTGTATAGGGGTGGGATATATGAGGAAGGGCACCCATACAGGGTTAGGATATATGAGTTCGTGTACCCATACAAGGGTGGGATATATTAGAGTGGGCACCCGTACAGGGGTTGGATATATGCGGGCGGGAACCCATACAGGGGTTGGATATATGAGGGTGGACACCCGTACAGGGGTGAGATATATGAGGGGTGGACACCCGTACAGGGGTGAGATATATGAGGGTGGGCACCCGTACAGGGGTGGGATATATGAGGGCGGGCACCCGTACAGGGGTGGGATATATGCAGGCGGGAACCCATACAGGGTTGGGATATATGAGGGCGGGCACCCGTACAGGGGTGGGATATATGAGGGCGGGCACCCGTACAGGGGGGGGATATATGAGGGCTGGCACCCGTGCAGGAGTGGGATATATGAGGGTGGACACCCGTACAGGGGTGGGATATATAAGGGTGGGCACCCGTATAGTGGTGGGATATATGAGGGCGGGCACCAGCACAGGGGTGGGATATATGCAGTAGGGCACCCGTACTGGGGTGGGATATATGAGGGCGGACACCCGTACAGGGGTGGGATATATGAGGGCGGGCACCCGTACAAGGGTGGGATATATGCGGGCGGGAACCCATACAAGGGTGGGATATATGAGGGCGGGCATCCATACAGGTGTGGGATATATGAGGGCGGTCACCCGTACAAGGGTGGGATATATGAGGGCTGGTACCCGTACAGGGGTGGGATATATGAGGGTGGGCACCCGGACAGGGGTGAGATATATGAGGGTGGGCACCCGGACAGGGGTGAGATATATTAGGGCGAGCACCCGTAAAGGGGTGGGATATATGCGGGCGGGAGCCCATACAGGTGTGGGATATATGAGGGCAGGCACCCGTACAGGGGTGAGATGTATGAGGGCGGGCACACGTACAGGGGTGAGATATATGAGGGAGGGCACCCGTACTGGGGTGGGATATATGAGGGGGGGCACCAGTACAGGGGTGGGATATATGAGGGTGGGCACCCGGACAGGGGTGAGATATATGAGGGTGGGCACCCGGACAGGGGTGAGATATATTAGGGCGAGCACCCGTAAAGGGGTGGGATATATGCGGGCGGGAGCCCATACAGGTGTGGGATATATGAGGGCAGGCACCCGTACTGGGGTGGGATATAAGAGGGCGGGCACACGTACAGGGGTGGGATATATGAGGGCGGGCACCCGTACAGGGGTGGGATATATGAGGGTATATATATATATATATATATATATATATATATATATATATATATATATATATATATATATATATATATATATATATATATATATATATGTCGTACCTAGTAGCCAGAACTCACTTCTCAGCCTACTATGCAAGGCCCGATTTGCCTAATAATCAAAGTTTTCATGAATTAATTGCTTTTCGATTACCTAACCTACCTAACCTAACCTAACCTAACTTTTTCGGCTACCTAACCTAACCTAACCTATAAAGATAGGTTAGGTTAGGTTAGGTAGGGTTGGTTAGGTTCGGTCATATATCTACGTTAATTTAACTCCAATAAAAAAAAATTGACCTCTTACATAATGAAATGGGTAGCTTTATCATTTCATAAGAAAAAAATTATAGAAAATATATTAATTCATGAAAACTTGGCTTATTAGGCAAATCGGGCCTTGCATTGTAGGCTGAGAATTGAGTTCTGGCTACTAGGTACGACATATGTCTATATATATATATATATATATATATATATATATATATATATATATATATATATATATATATATATATATATTAGTATATTTTGGTAGCAGTCTTTCCTGTAGACATATTTTATTAAATATGACCGAAAAAGTAAGATTAATAATTCTAACACGAATTTTCTCAATCTTTCGTACATTATGCTTCACTGTTGGAGGTAAATCAAAAATCACTTCTCCAAAATTCATTTTTATTTCTAGTCTGACGCGACACGGGCGCGTTTCGTAAAACTTATTACATTTTCAAAGACTTCACAAATACACTGATTAGAACTTGCGTTTCCCTGATTTTATATCTACATTTGAGTGAGGTGGGAAGGGTGATGTGGCATTACATTTGAGTGAGGTGGGAAGGATGATGTGGCATTAGAGGATATTAATAGGGTATTAAAAGTATCAACACAAGACAGAACACGAAACAATGGATATTGAATAGAAGTGTTTGTAGAAAGCCTATTGGTCCATATTTCTTGATGCTTCTATATTGGAGCGGAGTCTTGAGGTGGGTAGAATATAGTTGTGCAATAATTGGCTGTTGATTGCTGGTGTTGACTTCTTGATGTGTAGTGCCTCGCAAACGTCAAGCCGCCTGCTATCGCTGTATCTATCGATGATTCTGTGTTGTTTACTAGGATTTCTCTGGCGATGGTTTGGTTATGGGAAGAGATTATATGTTCCTTAATGGAGCCCTGTTGTTTATGCATCGTTAAACGCCTAGAAAGAGATGTTGTTGTCTTGCCTATATACTGGGTTTTTTGGAGCTTACAGTCCCCAAGTGGGCATTTGAAGGCATAGACGACGTTAGTCTCTTTTAAAGCGTTCTGTTTCGTGTCTGGAGAGTTTCTCATGAGTAGGCTGGCCGTTTTTCTGGTTTTATAGTAAATCGTCAGCGATTTACTATAAAGCGTCGTCAGCGTAAATCGTCGTAAATCGTCAGCGATGACGATTTACTATAAAACCAGAAAAACGGCCAGCCTACTCATGAGAAACTCTCCAGACACGAAACAGAACGCTTTAAAAGAGACTAACGTCGTCTATGCCTTCAAATGCCCACTTGGGGACTGTAAGCTCCAAAAAACCAGTATATAGGCAAGACAACAACATCTCTTTCTAGGCGTTTAACGATGCATAAACAACAGGGCTCCATTAAGGAACATATAATCTCTTCCCATAACCAAACCATCGCCAGAGAAATCCTAGTAAACAACACAGAAATCATCGATAGATACAGCGATAGCAGGCGGCTTGACGTTTGCGAGGCACTACACATCAAGAAGTCAACACCAGCAATCAACAGCCAATTATTGCACAACTATATTCTACCCACCTCAAGACTCCGCTCCAATATAGAAGCATCAAGAAATATGGACCAATAGGCTTTCTACAAACACTTCTATTCAATATCCATTGTTTCGTGTTCTGTCTTGTGTTGATACTTTTAATACCCTATTAATATCCTCTAATGCCACATCATCCTTCCCACCTCACTCAAATGTAATGCCACATCACCCTTCCCACCTCACTCAAATGTAGATATAAAATCAGGGAAACGCAAGTTCTAATCAGTTGTGTATTTGTGAAGTCTTTGAAAATGTAATAAGTTTTACGAAACGCGCCCGTGTCGCGTCAGACTAGAAATAAAAATGAATTTTGGAGAAGTGATTTTTGATTTACCTCCAAGCAGTGAAGAAGATCTAACAGTATTTATGTCATGGGTGACTTTAATTTTAGCGGAATAAACTGGTTGAACAAAACAGGGAATAGTGAAGCAGAAGATTTTCTAGAATTAATTGACGATTGCTTTCTTACGCAACACATTAAGGAACCAACACGGGAAAATAATATTTAGATTTAGTGTTAACTAACAGGGAAACGCAAATTAATGACATCGAAATAGGGAGTGAGCTAGGGAGCAGTGATCACAAAGAAATCAGATTTAGCATAGAATGGAATAGACCAGTAGGAGAAAATTCTGTTAAAGTGCCAGATTTTCGAAAAGCTGATTTTAATAGCCTAAGAAATTTTTTGGGTCAAATTGATTGGAAAGGCTTGGGTATGGGGTGTGGGCCGGTCTTGGAGCGAGACATGAACCCAGCGATAGGTGACTTAAATGGGGATTTCGATGTGGATTCAATATATAACTTATTTAAGAATATTCTAAACAAAGCACAGGAACGTAGTATACCATACAAATTGAATAGATCGTATACTAATGACCCAAAGTGGATAACAAAGAATTTGAAGAACCTTATAGGTAAAAAGAGAGCTTGGTACAAAAGGATTAAAAATGGGGAGGTCACTTTAGAACAGGAATTCGTACAACTGGTTAGAAATGTTAAAAAAGAGATAAGGAAAGCAAAAAGAAACTATGAAGTTCGCATAGCAGGGCAAGCAAAGACAAATCCTAAAGGGTTTTTTCAGTTATATCGTACTAAGACTAGGGAAAGGATAGGCCCATTAAAAACTGAGACAGGTCAAATAACAGATAGTGATGAAGAGATGAGTAGTATTTTTAATAAATATTTTGTATCTGTATTTACTAAAGAGGAACTTAACAATATGCCTTCAGCCGAACAAGTCTATGTGGGTGGGGACGAGGACAGGTTGACGAGTTTAGCAGTTACCAGGGAGGATGTTCTTAAACAAATAGTAAAACTCAAACCAAACAAATCCCCAGGGCCGGATGAAGTGTTTGCTAGGGTGCTTAAAGAATGCAAAGAGGAGCTTTGTGACCCACTGTCAACCATATTTAATAAATCAATAGAGTCAGGCAGAGTGCCAGAGTTTTGGAAAGTTGCTAATGTGATACCAGTTTTTAAGAAAGGAGATAGATCACTTGCGTCTAACTATCGACCAATTAGCCTAACGTCTATTGTGGGAAAGTTACTCGAATCTATAATAGCAAATAAAATTCGTCTTCATCTTGAAAAACATAAATTAATAATTGAGTCGCAACATGGTTTTATAAATGGCCGTTCATGTTTAACAAATTTGTTATCTTTTATTCTAGCATTGTTGAGGCAGTTGATAGTGGTAAGGATTGCGATGTTGTATACCTTGACTTTAGCAAAGCTTTTGATACAGTGCCACATGAAAGACTGATAAAAAAAATAGAGTCTCATGGTATTGGGGGTGCTATATTAAGCTGGATTAGGGCATGGCTATACCAAAGGAAACAGAGAGTTAGTATAAATGGAATCAAGTCAGAGTGGGAAAATGTTGTAAGTGGAGTGCCTCAAGGCTCTGTCCTGGGACCTCTGTTGTTTATAATATATATAAATGATTTAGATTCAGGTTTGAGTAGCAACATTTGCAAATTTGCCGATGATACGAAAATCGGTAGGGAAATTAATTCGGAGGAGGACTCACTATCACTTCAAGTTGATCTAGATAGGGTTTTGAAATGGTCAAAGGATTGGCAGATGCAGTTTAATGCTGATAAATGTAAAGTTCTGAGGTTAGGTAATGATGATAGAGTTACAAGATACGAGCTAGATGGTGTTGTGATTGCGAAGTCGGATTGCGAAAGGGATCTGGGAGTTATGATTAGTAAGAATTTAAAACAAAAGGATCAATGCATAAATGTTCGTAATAAGGCAAATCGGACACTTGGATTTATTAATCACAGCGTTAGTAACAAGACACCTGGTGTGGTTCTCAAGCTATATCTTGCTCTAGTTAGGCCCCATTTAGATTATGCAGTTCAGTTTTGGTCGCCATATTATAGAATGGATATAAATTCACTTGAACGTGTCCAGCGTAGGATGACTAAGTTAATTCCCCAAATTAGAAATCTTTCATATGAAGAAAGATTAACAAAGCTTAAGTTGCATTCACTGGAAAGGCGAAGAGTTAGGGGTGACATGATAGAGGTTTACAAGTGGATGAATGGACATAACCGGGGGGATATAATAGGGTATTAAAAGTATCAACACAGGACAGAACACGAAACAATGGGTATAAATTGGATAAGTTTAGATTTAGGAAAGACTTGGGTAAATACTGGTTCAGTAACAGGGTTGTTGATTTGTGGAACCAATTGCCGCGTAACATTGTGGAGGTGGGGTCCCTCGATTGTTCAAGCACGGGTTGGACAAGTATATGAGTGGGATTGGGTGGTTATAGAATAGGAGCTGCCTCGTATGGGCCAATAGGCCTTCTGCAGTTACCTTTGTTCTTATGTTCTTATGTTCTTATAATGTACGAAAGATTGAGAAAATTCGTGTTAGAATTATTAATCTTACTTTTTCGGTCATATTTAATAAAATATATATATATATATATATATATATATATATATATATATATATATATATATATATATATATATATATATATATATATATATATATATATATATATATATATATATATATATATATATATATATATATATATGTCGTACCTAGTAGCCAGAACGCACTTCTCGGCCTACTATGCAAGGCCCGATTTGCCTAATAAGCCAAGTTTTCATGAATTAATGTTTTTTTTAGACTACCTAACCTACCTAACCTAACCTAACCTACCTTTTCGGCAACCTAACCCAACCTAACCTATGAAGATAGGTTAGGTTAGGTTAGGTAGGGTTGGTTAGGTTCGGTCATATATCTACGTTAATTTTAACTACAATAAAAAAAATTGACCTCATACATAATGAAATGGGTAGCTTTATCATTTCATAACAAAAAAATTAGAAAAAATATATTAATTCAGGAAAACTTGGCTTATTAGGCAAATCGGGCCTTGAATAGTAGGCCAAAAAGTGAGTTCTGGCTACTAGGTACGACATATGTCTATATATATATATATATATATATATATATATATATATATATATATATATATATATATATATATATATATATATATATATATATATATACTCATGATCAAACGTTCATCGAAGCAGCCAGACAATGGGACACCATTGCACACCCTCAACCCCGACCACAAGTCCCAAAAGACCACAAGCAGGCCCACTGGGATATCCCCATAATGGAAAAGACTGTCACAGCAATGATTGACAACGCTGATGCTGAAAACAAAGCCCGCCTCCTAGCGGTAACAGCACCCCACCCGGGGATTTTTTATTTGCTGTGCCCAATGCAGCCCTGGGAACTCGCCTCAGTCATGACGCTCTCCGCATTGGAGTTGCCCTTCGCCTTGCCGCCCCATCCTCACCGAATCTACATCTCATAGGTGCATCTGCGGAACTGCGATGGCAGACCAATATGGTCGTCATGGTCTGGTATGTCGTAAATCACAGGGTAAGATTGCAAGACATGAAGAAGTCAACGACATCATCAAGAGGAGCCTCGCCACAGCCCGCTGCCCGGCACAACGAGAACCACACTTATCCAGACCTAACGACCCTCAGAAGCGCCCTGATGGGGTCACCTTGCTACCTTGGAAGGATGGTAAGCAAGTGGTATGGGACTACACGTGCGCTGCCACACTGGCCAGTACCTACCTCCACTACAGCACACGTGAAAGCGGTGGTGCTGCTTCTTTCAGGGAATCGCAGAAAATTATTAAATACAGAGGTCTAGCACACTGCTACAGCTTTGTTCCGATCGGCTCGGAGACCCTCGGTTCGTGGGGAAAATGTGCATTGAAGTTCCTGAAGGAATTGGGGGACAAATTGATCAGCGCTACAAAAGACCAGAGAGCAAAAAGTTTCTTGTTCCAGCGCCTCAGTGTTGCGATTCAGAGGGGAAATGCCTGTTGCGTCTTGGGCACTAGTCCAACTTCAGAGGAATTCGAAGAAGTGTTTGACTTGCAACAATGATCGAACCCGTCTGTGACATTCATCAATATTTCCCATTGTTGTGTTTTTCAAGAGATCCATAACCTTTAAGCACCTTTTTGCATTATTATTTTTGTATCAACCCATGTATATCTTGTAACCATCAAATGCATAATAAAGCACAAAAATAAAAAAGGAAGGGGGTGGTAGGAGAAAAGCACACAGAAACTGTATTAGAGGGGATCTAAACATTCCCTCTAATGCGTTATGCGTGGTTTCCTCCGAGGCTATGGGTCCCCCTTCTTCCAGCTAGAGGTGGTACTCCCTTCCTATATAAAAATATATATATATATATATATATATATATATATATATATTATATATATATTATATATATATATATATATATATATATATATATATATATATATATATATATATATATATATATATTGATGATAATAAGCATGCTGTGTGGACTGTGTAGTGTGTGTGAAGTATTTTGGTGTTAGATTTCGCTGAGGTTACTCCGTGTGGGCGGGTGACCATATTTGGATATGGCCTGTGTGATTGTTGTCAATCGAGTGTCTATAGTTTATCTTTATTTATTCTCATGTTTGGTGGCCATATATTTGTATGGAATGTTATATACCAGTAATTACTACTCTTTAGTTTACAATGTTCAATTATTAGTGTGCATTTTTGGTATTAGAATTTCCACCATGTTTACGTGGACTGTTAGGTGATTTCTTGGTAGACGTTTGGCCTGCGGACCAAAGCCTGGGCAGTAGCGTGGCGGCTGTGTTTACTAGTTGTGTTTACTAGTTGTGTTTTTGCGGGGGTTGAGCTTTGCTTTTTCGGCCCGCCTCTCAACTGTCAATCACTGTTTACTAACTAACAACTACTTTTTTTTTTTTTTTTTTTTCCCACACCACACACACACACACACACACCCCAGGAAGCAGCCCGTGACAGCTGACTAACTCCCAGGTACCTATTTACTGCTAGGTAACAGGGGCACTTAGGGTGAAAGAAACTTTGCCCATTTGTTTCTGCCTCGTGCGGGAATCAAACCTGCGCCACAGAATTACGAGTTCTACGCGCAATCCACCAGGCTACGAGGCCCCCAAGGCTGAGGGCTACGAGGCTGTGGTCGAGAACAGTTGTGTTTTAAGCTAAGTCATTGGTCACTGTTATTTTAGCCCATATAAATGTTAATTATCTGGTTAGATGATTTAAGAATTACTATTGATTACTCCATGTTCTGGTGATATTGCTCATGTCTCAGTAATTAATTTCATTTTATGATATTGCATGTAGATAAATATTTCCGGCTACTATTTATACACTTAATTGTTGTTATGTTCTTCCCCTAGCAAAATATATTGTTCTCCTTTTTATACAGCGCTGTAATTATACCCCTAGACATCTATTGGCAAGGCCGATTTCTAACCATTTCTTTACACTGTGGGGAGAAGAACCTTATTTAGTCTCAAGGGTCGTGACAAGGGCTGGCAGCTGTACAGGGGTGGGATATATAAAGGCGTGCACCCGTGCAAGGGTGGCATATATGAGGGTGGGCACCCGTACAGGGGTGGGATATATGAGGGCGGGCACCCGTACAGGGGTGGGATATATGAGGGTGGGCACCCGTACAGGGGTGGGATATATGAGGGTGGGCACCCGTACAGGGGTGGAATATATGAGGGTGGGCACCCTTACAGGGGTGGGATATATGAGCACGGGCACCCGTACACGGGTGGGATATATGAGGGCGGGCACCCGTTAAGGGGTGGGATATATGAGGGTGGGCAACCGTAAAGGGGTCAGATATATGAGAACGGGCACCCTTACACGGGTGGGATATATGAGCGCGGGCACCCGTACAGGGGTGGGATATATGCAGTCGGGCACCCGTATAGAGGTGCGATATATGAGGGCGGGTACCCGTACAGAGGTGGGATATATAAGAGCGGGCACACGTACAGGGGAGCGATATATGCAGGAGGGCACCTGTATAGGGGTGGGATATATGAGGAAGGGCACCCATACAGGGTTAGGATATATGAGTTCGTGTACCCATACAAGGGTGGGATATATTAGAGTGGGCACCCGTACAGGGGTTGGATATATGCGGGAGGGAACCCATACAGGGTTGGGATATATGAGGGTGGACACCCGTACAGGGGTGAGATATATGAGGGTGGGCACCCGTACAGGGGGGGGATATATAAGGGCTGGCACCCGTGCAGGAGTGGGATATATGAGGGTGGACACCCGTACAGGGGTGGGATATATAAGGGTGGGCACCCGTATAGTGGTGGGATATATGAGGGCGGGCACCTGCACAGGGGTGGGATATATGCAGTAGGGCACCCGTACTGGGGTGGGATATATGAGGGCGGACACCCGTACAGGGGTGGGATATATGAGGGCGGGCACCCGTACAAGGGTGGGATATATGCGGGCGGGAACCCATACAAGGGTGGGATATATGAGGGCGGGCATCCATACAGGGGTGGGATATATGAGGGCGGTCACCCGTACAAGGGTGGGATATATGAGGGCTGGTACCCGTACAGGGGTGGGATATATGAGGGTGGGCACCCGGAAAGGGGTGAGTTATATGAGGGTGGGCACCCGGACAGGGGTGAGATATATTAGGGCGAGCACCCGTAAAGGGGTGGGATATATGCGGGCGGGAGCCCATACAGGTGTGGAATATATGAGGGCAGGCACCCGTACAGGGGTGGGATATATGAGGGTGGGCACCCGTACAGGGGTGGGATATATGAGGGTGGGCACCCGTACAGGGGTGGAATATATGAGGGTGGGCACCCGTACAGGGGTGGGATATATGAGCACGGGCACCCGTACACGGGTGGGATATATGAGGGCGGGCACCCGTTCAGGGGTGGGATATATGAGGGTGGGCAACCGTAAAGGGGTCAGATATATGAGAACGGGCACCCTTACAGGGGTGGGATATATGAGCGCGGGCACCCGTACAGGGGTGGGATATATGCAGTCGGGCACCCGTATAGGGGTGCGATATATGAGGGCGGGTACACGTACAGAGGTGGGATATATAAGGGCGGGCACACGTACAGGGGTGGGATATATGCAGGAGGGCACCTGTATAGGGGTGGGATATATGAGGAAGGGCACCCATTCAGTGTTAGGATATATGAGTTCGTGTACCCATACAAGGGTGGGATATATTAGAGTGGGCACCCGTACAGGGGTTGGATATATGCGGGCGGGCACCGGTTCAGCGATTAGATATGTTTGGGCGGGCACCCGAATAAGGGTGGGATATATGAGGGCGGGCACCCGTGAAGGAGTGGGATATATGATGGTGGACACCCATACAGGGGTGGGATATATAAGGGTGGGCACCCGTATAGTGGTAGGATATATGAGGGCGGGCACCTGCACAGGGGTGGGATAAATGCATTAGGGCACCCGTACTGGGGTGGGATATATGAGGTCGGGCACCCGTACTGGGGTGGGATATATGAGGGCGGGCACCCTTACAGGGGTGGGATATATGAAGGCGGGAACCCGTACAGGGGTGGGATGTATGAGGGTGGGCACCCGTACAGGGGTGGGATATATGAGGGCGGGCACCTGTACAGGGGTGGGATATATGAGGGCGGGCACCCGTACAGGGGTGGAATATATGAGGGCGGGCACCCGTACAGGGGTGGGATATATGAGGGCGGGCACCCTTACAGGGGTGGGATATATGAGGGCGGGCACCCGTTCAGGGGTGGGATATATGAGGGTGGGCAACCGTACAGAGGTGGGATATATGAGGGCGGGCACCCGTACAGGGGTGGGATATATGAGGGCTGGCACCCGTACAGGGGTGGGATATATGAGGGCGGGCACCTGTACAGGGGTGGGATATATGAAGGCGGGCACCTGTACAGGGGTGGGATATATGAGGGCGGGCACCCTTACAGGGGTGGGATATATGAAGGCGGGCACCCGTACTGGGATAGGATATATGAGGGCGGGCACCCGTACAGGGGTGGGATATATGAGGGTGGGCACCCGTAAAGGGGTGAGATATATGAGGACGGGCAACCTTACAGGGGTGGGATATATGAAGGCGGGCACCTGTACAGGGGTGGGATATATGAGGGCGGGCACCCTTACAGGGGTGGGATATATGAGCGCGGGCACCCGTACAGGGGTGGGATATATGTGGGTGGGCACCCGTACAGGGTTGGGATATATGAGGGTGGGCACCTGTACAGGGGTGGAATATATGAGGGTGGGTACTCCTCTTGACATACCCGAAAATATCCTAAGGAAACTACTCCAAGCTTGTACTAAAGAGGCACCCTTCTTGAGCCCGGGTAGGCACATATATAAGCAAGTAGTTGGGGTCGCCATGGGTTCTCCCCTAGGTGTCCTGTTTGCAAACTTCTACATGGGTACCATCGAGCAAAAAGTCTTAGTCGACATGAACTTGAAACCGGCTATATACTGCAGGTATGTTGACGACATTTTTACACAGGTTCCTGATGTCAGACATCTGCAGGAGCTGAAGGAGGCATTTGAGCAGAGTTCCGTGCTGCGTTTCACTTACGAAATGGAAAAGGATGGGAAGCTGCCCTTTCTAGATGTAACAGTCATGGAAAAGAGCGGAGGTTTCCACACTGCAGTCTACACTAGGGAAACGAACATAGGAATGTGCCTAAATGCCAACAGCGACTGCCCAGACAGGTACAAGAGGAGTGTTGTTAACGCATATGTCGACCGTGCTCTAAGCCACAGCTCAGAATGGAAGCAAGTCGATGAAGAACTCTGTAGGGTAAGGCAGGTCCTAGTCAACAACGGCTTCTCCAATGGTTTCGTCGAAGACATCATAAGAAGGAAAGTGAAACGCCATGCAACCTCTGAAGAGACAACTAACACAACACCTATACCCCTTATTAGACTATTTTACAGGAACTTCTTTTCCACAGCTCATAAAACAGAGGAAAGGGTCCTGAAAGATATTGTTAATAGAAACGTTATCCCTACAGACAAAAATCAGAGGATACAACTGACGATTTACTATAAACCAGAAAACGGCCAGCCGACTCATGAGAAACTCTCCAGACACAAAGCAGAACGCTTTAAAAGAGACCAACGTCGTCTATGCCTTCAAATGCCCACTTGGGGACTGTAAGCTCCAAAAAACCCAATATATTGGCAAGACAACAACATCTCTTTCTAGGCGTTTAACGATGCATAAACAACAGGGCTCCATTAAGGAACATATAATCTCTTCCCACTCAAGATTATTATATCAAGACTTCCCACTTCCCAATCTCAAGTGTGGTTCTCTTTGTGCCGGGCAGCGGGCTGTGGCGAGGCTCCTCTTGATGATGTTGTTGACTTCTTCATGTCTTGCAATTTTACCCTGTGATTTACGACATGCCAGACCATGACGACCATATTTGTCTGCCATCGCAGTTCCGCAGATGCACCTATGTTCGGTGAGGATTGGGGCGGCAAGGCGAAGGGCAACTCCAATGCGGAGAGCGTCATGACTGAGGCGAGTTATATATATATATATATATGACGCCTTAATCCACTTGATATATATATATATATATATATATATATATATATATATATATATA
>NW_025554226.1:0-47914 GCF_020424385.1 Procambarus clarkii | reverse complement strand
CTTCCCTCTCTTTCCTTATTACTGTGTACTCCTGGGGAAACATGGCATTCGTTATGATTCCAGAAAGTTTTATTTCAGTGAGTCCGATTACATCTGGGTTCATTTCTTGTGCTCTTTCCCTAAGTTCACTTGCCCTGCTTGTGATCCCATCTATGTACTAGCACAATCGTGTGTGTACAGGTCCCGCCTCTCAACCGTCAATCAACAGGTGTACAGATTCCTGAGCCTATCGGGCTCTGTCATATCTACACTTGAAACTGTGTATGGAGTGAGCCTCCACCACATCACCCCCTAATGCATTCCATTTGTCAACCACTCTGACACTAAAAAAGTTCTTTCTAATATCTCTGTGGCTCATTTGGGCACTCAGTTTCCACCTGTGTCCCCTTGTGCGTGTTCCCCTTGTGTTAAATAGACTGTCTTTATCTACCCTATCAATCCCCTTCAGAATCTTGAATGTGGTGATCATGTCCCCCCTAACTCTTCTGTCTTCCAGCGAAGTGAGGTTTAATTCCCGTAGTCTCTCCTCGTAGCTCATACCTCTCAGCTCGGGTACTAGTCTGGTGGCAAACCTTTGAACCTTTTCCAGTTTAGTCTTATCCTTGACTAGATATGGACTCCATGCTGGGGCTGCATACTCCAGGATTGGCCTGACATATGTGGTATACAAAGTTCTGAATGATTCTTTACACAAGTTTCTGAATGCCGTTCGAATGTTGGCCAGCCTGGCATATGCCGCTGATGTTATCCGCTTGATATGTGCTGCAGGAGACAGGTCTGGCGTGATATCAACCCCCAAGTCTTTTTCCTTCTCTGACTCCTGAAGAATTTCCTCTCCCAGATGATACCTTGTATCTGGCCTCCTGCTCCCTACACCTATCTTCATTACATTACATTTGGTTGGGTTAAACTCTAACAACCATTTGTTCGACCATTCCTTCAGCTTGTCTAGGTCTTCTTGAAGCCTCAAACAGTCCTCTTCTGTTTGTGTGTGTGTGTGTGTGTGTGTGTGTGTGTGTGTGTGTGTGTGTGTGTGTGTGTGTGTGTGTGTGTGTGTGTGTGTGTGTGTGTGTGTGTGTGTGTGTGTGTGTGTGTGTGTGTGTGTGTGTGTGTGTTTGTGTGTGTGTGTTGTCACGGGGGGTGGGCCGGGGCTCTGCTAGCACTCGGCTGCTAGGGGCTCAAAAGGCCGAATACTCAGCCCCTCCGACTCCCGGCATTCACCGGAGTCTCCTTGGTCACACAGGAGAGGACCAACAATGCCCACCTCCGCAGGTCTTTGCTTCCACCACAAAAGGGGGTGCCACTGATTCACCCTGGAAGTCCTTCAGTCAAACACGGGGAAACTACTGTTAACAGTTCCGGCCTAGACCTGTGGAGGAGTGAAGGAAGACTCAGGCTTACCTTATAACCATAATCTCCCCGAGTTTTGCCTGCCAGACAAAAAGGTTGCAGGAACTCCTTTCCTGCCTGTCTTCTCTATCTTCTTCTTAACAAGGTCGCAAGCTGGGTTATTATATCTGCACCCCAGCAATGCAGTTCAGTGGGTGTATTATATATTGTTTGTAGCCAGAAGATTGCTACTCTCATAGATCTGCTATTAGACTGTCGGCCCAGGGTACTCTCCCAGGAAGGTCTGTGTGGCTTTACCTCTCTCTAGCCACTACGTTACTAGTTGCCACCATCAGGCACTGATACTGATCGGATGGCTAAGGGTACACTTTTATATAAGTCTGTGCTGTTTTTTTTACCACTCTCCAGGCAATAAGAACCTCTATAGAGAACGTAGTGTTCCCTAGGTGGTACTATAATAACCTTCGTGTATGCTCATAGAGAAATATTCTAATGGAGGCACACTTAAACACAATGATAAAAGTGTGAATTTACTGATGCAAATTACATGATCACACATACAATCACAAGTAATACATGAATATGAAAATAAGGATAATAAATCTGGAGATCGTCAGCCTCTTCTTCCACGACCTCCAACGCTCCTTCAACTGGGCAGAAAGACAGGAGTCCCACACTCTCTCACAGGAGGGCCTCTTCACCACGTCGGCGCCTCTTCTTCACTGTCCTGCCATCCATACACACTGTCCCCTCTGACAGTCCTGGACACAAGCTGCCTTGCAGCCTATTCTGCTACTAAAGTATTAATCTCCTATTGCCACATACATAAGTAAATATTGTGGCCTACTAGCCTACTCACCTACTCAATACTAGCCTACTCACACAAGGGGTAATGGGAGGGAAAATGATCTACCTTACATTCCTGGCTCAGGACGCCTGTCCCTCGATGGTGTGAGGTACCCACGCTTCCTGAGTCGATCCTTGACGATCCAGGAACATTCCACAGGTCCTCAGGTGTCGTGGAGCCTTCGCGTCGTCGCCGTTCCAATCCCTGAGATTCAGCTACCCCAATCCTGGTACATCGATGGGCACTGAGCTAATCACTATTTTCCCACACTTGCCCCTTCCACAAGGCGTTGCTCCTTGTCCTAGGAACGGTCGTCAACCAAAACCCTCAGTGGATGTGATCCGGTCACAGCTAGGCCTGCCCGCCACATCTTTCCAGGCCCTCAATGTCTAGCGTCGCCGCCCAGCGTCGTCGCCGAATATTTTCCAAGTTTGGCACTCTTTTGCTCAATAAACTTGGTTCCTTTTTGCTTCCCAGAAGCGCGGGGTCTACAATACATAAGATGGGCTGCAATAGCCAGCTCTAATCCATTAAGAAAGGCTTGTAGAGTCTCAAATCCTTGAGAGCTGACCGAGGTACGTCCTCTCGCCTTCACAGTCAGGTCAACTCTGACGTTGGCGCCGCTCGGGGCACTCGGTGACGTCATGGCGGGCCCTGGTTGGTCGCATGCGACCTAAGTCGGCCAATCCGCGATCGGCTAGTGTCCCTTCCAAAACGTCATATCAGCAGTAGGGGATACTCTTTCATTTTATATCAGGGCGCCAATTTCCCCTTACTTACAACTTATAATGTAACTTTCTCCCTTAACTGGCAGCCGGTCTGCTCGCCACATATATCAATAGACTCCCTGAACCTCAGAGAATCAGTAGGGAGATCTGATATGACTCTTAAAGCAGGCAAACGAAGGAAATAGGAGAGGGCACCGTAACATACCCCTCCCCTTAAAATAAGAGTCATATCGGAAGAGCAGCACTCAAGAGGGCAACCTATACTCTTGCTCCCTCCGTTCCTGAAGTGTCACTCCTCCAGTTAGTGACGTGGCTCGTACCACCTTGCCAATTACTTGCCTCATTATATCTCCACCTCGCATAGGACCGGGTGTGATGGGTGTTCCCTGAACACCTACAAGAAATCCTCTCTCCGTGGCTACGAGTGTACTCCAATGGCTCGTTACCACTGTAAGATTCAGTGCATGCAGCGCTTCCACTGTGTCATGCACTCCGAGATAGTCTTGCACTTCCACTGCATCCTACAGGTAATCCATGTTTCCTCTGTGACGGTAAAGCGTTGGTGTTCGGCTGTTTTAAAAGCTAGGGGCAGGGCCTCATCACATGACAAAAAAAAAAAAAAAGTTGGTCCTTTCGTCTGTGGTAAGGTAATGGGAAGACACATAAAACACAAGTATATAAACAATGAAATTTTAATTACTCTAGAAAACAAGACATGAATAAAGGCAATCTGATAAAAATATGCAGGATAAGTCAACAAACAAAATAACATGAATAATCACTGGCAAATGAAAAGTTACGCTAAGACAAGTAAGTTACAGTGATAGCAAAATAAAATATGAGTGCTGGAATACTGGCTTCGAGCTGCCACCTCCCTTAGTACACGAAAGCCAAGGCTTAGTCTACCAGCGAGAGATGTCAACTGCATGGAGCACTGAGATATTCTGACGAGACTGGCGCACTGCAGCCCAGACGTCGACTTGTGGTGGTGGCGGAGGGCAGGGGCGACGAGACACCAGCCAATCAGCAACAGGCAGGCAGAGGATGAGCAGTTAGCTGGTTACGGCGGTGGCCAGGTGTGCTGGGTACGATTTGCTCTCTGGGCAAAACGTTTGGCGATACTTGGTGAACGTATCTTGTATATAGTATCTTGTATTTTGACGTAATTATGTAGGGAAGAGCAGGCTCAATCTCTCTTGAAAGAGATTATCGTCACGCCTCTCATGAGCTCCTCTTCGCCAATCTTCTCTCTTCTCGGTTCCTCTTCTCCCATAGGTGCGTTGTCTCCTCACAGTGGCACTGGTCACCTGTACTCCATCCAGCAGCTTCCCCTCTTCCACACTAGGCTTTTGCGATGGCCCAATGCCCCTCTGGTTAGTCTGGCGCCTACCCTGAGTGTACCTATTCCCTGCTTTCTTCGTATTGCCTTTCCTATACCATTCGCTCCTTCGTTCCCGACGAACATTTTCACCCCTCTATAAGATTCTCTTCCCTGCAGACGTCTTCTTCGGTTCGTGGTTGGGCTCATCTACCTCCCTGTGGCTCACCTCACCACGGTGGTTCATCTTGCACCTACCACTATTCATCTGGCTGGCATAGGGTGCACTGCGTCGTGGCTCCTCCACTCTGCCCTTCACTGCCGTTCGCTCATCCACCGAGCTTACTTTATTCGCGTTCCTGTGTGGAGGGAGTGCGGTTTGCAGTCTCTTCACCGCCCCAGGCGTTTGTACAGCTGCTCCTCGCCACTCCTCCACACGCATCATCAGGCTTAGTCGGAGGTCCTCGTTGGGGTTTTCCACGACCTCTCTGCACTCTCGCCCTCGTTGTCGTCGTCTCTGGCGACGTTTCCCCTGGCGAAGTCGGCTACCTCACTACCATCTGGAACGACCGATACCTCACCTGGCAGGGTTGTACCGCTGCTTGCAACATAGGCACTCCTGGCCCAATCGGGTTGTATCCTGCCTCCTCCGAGGTCATTACCCAGCACCATCTGTACATGCTCTAGGGGTAATTTAGGGGCTACAGCTACTATAGCTTTCTCGACTCCGCAGTCGGCAATCAGCTGTACTTCGTGAAGTGGCAACCTGTATTCCTCCCCCACACTGCGTATCCTCACCACTCCCACAAGGGAATCATTAAATTCCTTGGGGAGAATACTCCTGGTTACCATACTTATGTCAGCACCCGTATCTCGAAGAACGGCAACCTCCACTGAGTCTGACTTTCCAAACTTCACGTTGGCCCCGAAAACGAAGGGATGTTCACCCAACTTCATTTCCCAACCATTCACGTTGGGTCCACTATAATATGAGGTGTGAACAAACACTCTCTCCTCTTCCAACATTAGTCCTATATTCCTTTGGTGCTCCTCACACTCGCGGGCATAATGTCCTCTCACACCACAGTTGAAGCATCGGCTGCCTCCCCTGGGCGGCCACTCGCCAGTCCCCCTGGCGGTACCACTTGCAGACGTTCCCTGGGTCTTCCTTGGACTCCCTGTCGTCGTGTCCGGGACTGCAGCACTTGCTCCCGAGCTAGGTCCACTGCTCACAGCTTGGGGCTTCCTTCCCGCGTCCCTTGAGCTCTTGAACCGGGTTACGTCATCGGGCACACTACTCTTGGGAGAGTCCCCACCCGTCCTCACTCCTCCTGAACTCCTAAGGTTCCCTCCCGACCTGGGGTAAGGCGAGTGTCTGGGTGGCCCCTCCCTCCTGAGATGTAGTGCCTCCTCCTGCATGTCGGCTCGGTCCGCTGCAGCCTTCAGGTCCTTAATACCCGCTTCTCTCACCCTTACTCGCAACTCAGGATGGAGCACTGACATAAACCTCTCCATCACTATCAGTCGTTTGATATCATCCGCCGGTCTGCCAGACCGGCTGCGACTCCGCTTCCTCCGCCTTCAACCATCGTAGGAATTTCCGTTCCATATCCCTGGCGGTCTCGGCGTAAGACTTCCCCGACGCTCTTGTACACTCTCTGAACCGCTTCCGGTACATCTCCGGAGTCAGCCGGAATAAGTGGAGCACCGCATTCTTAATCACGTCGTAACTAGTACACTCCTCTAGGTCCAGCATGTTGTATGCTTCCCGGGGCCTCACCAGTCAACCTGCCCTGGACCAGAGCAGCCCAATCATCTTCCGGCCACTCCTTCAGAGTTGCTATCCGTTCAAAGTGTTCGAAGAACGCCTCAGCTTCTTGTGGTTTGAACGTAGGTAAGTCACGTTCCCTTACCTTGAGGTCATCCCGCCGTGCAGGTAGTGGGGGCAGCCCACGCTCAATGCGACGCAATTCGACTTCTTTCTTTGCCTTTATCTCCTCCAGTCGCAGTTGTCTCTCTCCTTCTTCTCGCTGCAGCCGAGCTTCTCGCTCACGCTCCTCTCGCTGCAGCTCAGCTGCACGTTCCTCTCGCTTCAGCTCAGCTGCACTCTCTGTCTGCAATAATATTGGAGACAAGTAGGCATACGGTTGTAAATATAGGCTTTGAGGCCTACAATGCGCTTTCTCAATATGTGAGTGTAGACCTAGTGTGTTGAGTATATGAATTTAAGGCCACGGTGTTATTTCTCAATATGTGAGTGTAGGCCATGAGTAGCATCTATATACATTTTGGGCTACGGTGTTTCAATTACTCATAATCAAATATTCTAAGACTAAAGAATATATTTGAAGCAAAACTAATATTTTTGCTTATAATCAGTAACGCGATAGAAAGGCTGCAAATAAAATTAATATTTTAACATAATTATAAAATAGAAACGCAAAGATTTATTGGAAATGATCACAATAAATCAATATTGAAGCTCCGTGAGTCTTCACACCATATTGGTCCACTGGGAGCGTAGCTGACGGTTCAGTCAATAGATGGCGCTGTTATGGTGGTCGTAGCAGCTTTTGTGGGGAACTTTCTACCTTTCCTCTAAAGTGTTTGGTATTGAGTCAACGAGGTGGCCAGCCCGCCTTCAACCTTCAGTCAGTCCACTGTTGTCTGTGTGGTACCTTCTGTCCTGCTTTAAGTGTTGTAAAAGGTTAGTCTCGAGTTTATTGTAAATTTTAACTTAATTAAGGATATAGTTGTGTGTTTACTGTAAAAAAAAAAAATCGGGGAGTTGATAGTTTAACATGCATTGATTCTATTCTTTATTAGTAATATTTTAATGATTTAGTTGCCATGAATAATTTATAGTTAATAGTATTTAATTGGATCTACAGTTTTTGTAGTACAAATTCACCATGATTAAAATAATGAATTTTTAAAATTAAATTGTCTTGAACAATGAGTTTGACCACTAGTGGTCAGGTGTAATCCTAGCAACATAATTTAACCATTAGTAACGTGGATTTTCTTCAAAATCCTGAAACGGTTATCACTACGTGAATTCTCCCCAAAATATAGTAAAATAGATTTAAAATGGATGTAGCGTAGTTTACTTCCAAAGTATAATAAAACTTAAATGATGATAAAGCCCTACTCGATTGCAGACTAAATCTATATAAATGAAAATGTTAATTTTGTTCCAAATTGCTAGTCTCCAAAAGTTTCAAAGATTACTTTGAAATTTCCAGTTGCATTCGCATAAAGCCAGGTTTTATATACATTCTATATAGATGTCACCTGTTAGGATAAAAAAAAACATGCTTTTTCTGAAACAATTTCTCATGGTTTTTCATTCGAAGGAAATCCTAGAAACCTCTTTACCGATTGCTTTGAAACTTTAACACAACGTTGCATTTGAGTACGTACGTCTTTTTATATACCTACTATAAAAATGCCACCCCAGTGACTGGTAAAAAAATGCGTTTTAGAAAAACTGCGTTGTCTGTTGCACATAACATTCACGCTATACTAAATGTCGAGTATTCAACTTCAATGTTTCCAATGTCAATTAAAAAAATTTATTTTCATTAATTTAGATTAAATTTTATTTTATTCAATTATTTTGTGACGGTGTTGGAACTGATCTGTGTTTACCATGCGTAAGTATAGATGTCACGCCTGTGACGGGAAAAATTATGCTGCTCTTAACAGTACCATCTGTTGCACGAGAGTAACACGCTTGCTATTGTTAATGTTGCAATTCTATTTGTTTCTGATCATTGATTGAAATCTCGGATTTTGATATATTTTTATTTTGACTTGTGTGAATTGAGTTAGAATTGACCTGTTAACAATACTGTTCATTTCGTGAGCATAGTTTATTCTTAAATTGTTTAATTACATTAATTTTTTAACCGTTTCTTATTTCAGTGATCACTTTATTCCAAATTTTCTGATGGGAACATCAGACCATTTAGCAAGGCATCGGACGAGGGAGTGGGGAATGGCGATGACGAGGGAACAGAAGTGGTAGTGGGGAGGATGAGGGGACAAGGGAGGGGGGTAATGGTGGGGAACGATGAAGAGTTTGGGACTATGGGGTGGTCAAGGGGACGGTAGAGTGGGGAGGCCGTGGAGACCGGTGACGGGGCGAATGGTGGGTAGGACTGTGGGACAGAAGGTTGCTGTGGCTCTGCAAAGCAGATGCATTGCTGAGCCACGGCAACGTTTGGCCGGGTAATGTTAGCATTCATAATGTAAAAGTTAATCTATTCTTTTTGCATTTTCTGCCTATACTTAAATTTGCATTGTCGTACTAATTAAATGTTTCGAAATATTTACTATAATTTAAGGTGGCTTAATGTAACCTCCGATGAGAACCTACCAAGTAGCTTTAAAATGGTGTTTACAGCTTTTAATTGGCAGCTTCTATTAACTAAAAGTTGCGTTCTTCGCCTGAATAATATCGATCGGTCATTGAACCTAAATGGTTTAAGCCCAGAGTATATGATATTGGCCTTGAATTTTGTAAATGTAATTTCAGTGACTAAACTGTACTAGAGCTGATTTTTTGCTCTTTAATATTTTTCAAACAATTACTTAATGAAATGCTTTAACATTTAACACGGCTGTTGCGTTTAAATACCAAATATTTACTAGATAATATAAATTTCTGATGAAAAGGCCAAGCCTATTTAATGGAATATTCTAAACGCTAGTGTTTATAACGAACATGATCTGGTAACCAAACCACACTAGAATTTGGAGACGGTTGGTTCATCCTGGACCAGTATAAAGTGGATTAAAATAACTTGAACGTTCGATTTCAGTCCTTCAGATAAATATTTTTGCCAGCCTTTCTTCCCTTCTCTACTCCCTCGGCAAGAACTTTTCGTATTTTTTTTTCTCTACTTCCCCTGGCCCACATTGTGACATAGACCTCGGTTCCTTTGATAGCATTGTAAATTCTAACTAGAATAATCTTTCACTGTTTTAGGAGACCCTAATCTCCAATCTTGACTATTGCTTTTCTTTAAATCACCACCTTCGTCGTAGCTTCTAGTTGGCCCTTGCCTCCATGAAATATAACTCATCTTATCGTTCCAACAAAGGCGATTCGGTATGTCCTTGACCGTGTGGATTACCTCATGAAAAGCAAATGTTGTGCTGACTCCACCTATACCCCCTTTGAATCGCCTTTAAACTTTCCTCAACCGCAAACTGAGATAGCTCTCTAGTCTTCGTCCACCTCACTTCGATCTTGTAAAAAAATTCATCTGACCTTATTTCTATGGTCTACTTAAGCCTCATAAACCTCGTGCTCCTTTATCCTATCATTCATTTTTAAAAGGGGGGGGGGGTGGGCGTCGGCTATCCTCTGGCCTCCTGGTTAGCTGTAACTCGGATGCCTCATCTTGGCACTTTCTCTTGCCCATCTTCATCACTCACTCAGAACTTCAGAGAAAGACTGCACCTGCAACCCTTCTATAAAATAGTCCTGATGTAGCTAGTTGACTTTGATGTAATCCTTCCTTGGAAGGCGACTGAGGAACGTCTTCCTCACCCGCTTCCTACTAAGTTTTCTTAATCAGATGCCTTGTTGACTAACGCCTTTTCTTTAAACTGTAAATGCTAATCTCGAACTTCAATGTCGCTGTGGGTTTCCCCTTTAACCCTGTTCTTGCCAATCTCAACATGGAATATTTCGAAACTATTCTTCCCTTTATTGATACTCGTCCCTCTGGCTTCGCTATGTTGATATCGTTCCTTTATGGCCTCATGACCTTGACCTTTTAACGGCCTCTCCTTTTATATTAACAATGACTCCTTCAGTTTCAAAATTGAGTAGGAATCTAATTCCCTCCTTTTTCCTCGTGTTCATAACTGTCCATATTCCTGCCTCTTTACATGGATTTGCAAAGACCGCATGTAAGTTGTCTTTTCCTACAATCCTCCTTCTGTTATTCCCATCTTCCTCAGTGCTCTGCGCATCGGCAACTATTTTTTTTCATACCTATTTTTCTATTGCACCTAATTTTACACCTTGCCTTCCGTACCTTTTTCCTTGTTCTAGTTTTCCTCTAGAATTTAGGTGTCCTCCCCTCTTGCCTTGATCAGTGAATATGCCTCCCTCGTCTCGTCAAAAGACCTGATAATGGTCCAGGACTGACAAACGACGTAGTCTCCTCAATTTCTAGTGGTTTGGTTAACGCTAAAGCCACGATATTGTACCTTTTGAACTGAACATGATCTGATTTCTAGGCACATGCAAATCCTTCCCTTTAACACGCCTCTGCATAGGCTCATACCCCCCCCCACCCCCTTCAAACTCCTGACGACCTTCCCAACAACCTTTAATATATTAGACTGTTTTCAAAAATCCTAATTTACATAAAATCTCTACTAATGGTTTTATAACTTTTTCTTGCATTCGTTGTCTAAACATGACTTGCCTCTAGTGTGCTCAGTTTTGAGAAAATCTGATAGCTTTGATCATGGTGGCTAATATTGCGTCTGGCATCTAATTACAAAGTCTTCTTCGGTACAGATGATGGCACTTGCTCTACTCTTCCTTGGTTATATCGCCCAGGTAATTAACATTTTGCTCTGTACTCTTGGACATAATAAGCAATATATCACAAGGGACTAAAATATTGCTTCCCAATAGATCCAGGGTCAGGCGTACCAACCTTACGGCACCCATGCGCCCCTGCCAGCCGTCACTCCCACAACCTCCACCGTCACCACTGAGGTTGGTAACACTGGCATTACCTTTCTTAACCAACCTGTTATTAATACTTTAACATTTGTTAATGGTGTATAATATTCCAGACTACCCTGACCCACACTCTGCGGGAGACTACAACCTCTGACGTCTGGGTTACTGAGCAGACGGCGATCACCCTGACAGTCACCCAGACAACCACCCAATGGGAGTTTGTTCCCCAGCAGCCACAGACGGTGACCTCTGTGATAAGGGTCACCTCCACACCGGTAGTGTTCGTGACGGCTACGGTGGGGGTCTACCCAGTGAGCACCATGGTCTCGGTCTACAGTCAGTTCTTCACCACAACAGATACTGTTAAATACTGGCAGACCATCACCCACGTGGCTGTCACTCACGAGGTAACTATGTAGTCTTTAACTTGTGAAAGTTTGAAATACCTTTATTACACAAACGTCAATAATATATGCATTTGCAGATCCAGACGGTCCCTGTGGTATCAACCCAAGAGCTAGTGCAGGATATAGTAACTACCATCACCCAAATTGTAACTACTACGGTTACTTCTACCACCGCCAGATACTATGCTTAATTTATTGTATTTGCTGAAATAAAAGTATGTTATAAACCATCACTGTTTTTACTTTAAAAAATTTTATGCACCAAAACCAACTTTAACCTAAATTACATTAGTTATACTGAGGAATTAAAGTTACTACAGAACACTTAGGGATATTTGGTCTATACTTGTGCTTTCACTTTAAACGGTGGACAAACTTGCATTTTAGTTTATATATTATGTATAAAATATATAAGGGCTGTGACTACTTCAAAAGATGCTTTCTCGTGGCTGAAGATGTAATGACGAAACACCATATCGGAGCATTTGGAAACTACGAAATTCTGGTCTCATCTGTACCATTATCAGGACGTACTATGTTAAGTACTCCTAGAACACAATGATATAGAATAGTGCTCTTCAACCTGGGTATACAATCCCCCCTTAGTGGTAGAGATTAACTAGAGGTTGGACAACTGGTTGGGGGAGAGCTTCACCTGCACATGTTTGAATAATAGAATCTCTCTCAATCTCTCTCTCATTTCTTACAATACCTAACTGATTGCATATTTACCTATTGTAATATCAATTAAAAGTACTAAAAGATAGTTGGCAATCCTGAGCCTGCAAAACCTGTTACAGTTAATGCAGTAGTTGATACAAGTTTTAAATAGAGGGAGCTGCATCACTGGACCCAAGAGGAAAGAGGCTAACAAACAAAAGAATCGCATAAAAAGCGACGATGACATGATGAAAATTGTATTTAGATGCGTCCGGCTAGTACATGAAGCCTCGAAACACTTTACACCAGTAAAGTGCTAATTTTGTAATGCCACGTAGTGATGAAAATGGTGTTGCACTATAAATGCCGTGAAAGTTTTTAAGTTACTATAATGTATATCTATATATTATATACAATAGTTATGTATATACAAACATATATCTAACCAAAAAAACAAATGTTTTGGGGTAATTTTAGAAGCATACTTCAAGCAACACCCCCTGCTCAGCTCGTTGTTGCCGTGAGGGGGGCTCAGTGGGCGGCTGCTTGAGTGTGATGCTCCTTGGGACAGTCCTGTCCTTTTCTAGCCTTGTGCTCCTGCTGCCGTCCTCTCCAATTCTGCTGGGCACCTTTTCCTTTAACTTTTGTATAGTTTTTCTCCCCCCCCCCCCTTTCTATCTGCTTGCCGTTTCCTGCCGACCTTTTGCTCGTTCTGGTTCTTCCCTTGGACTATACGTTTGTGGGGCGTATACTCACGACGCACCCCTAGGAGGCCCCGACAAGATCGGCGATAGCTTTTTGTTGGGTGTCCTGCCTCGAATTGTGGCTCCATGGTGGGTGTGGGGGCACATTCGTGAATGAATTCTTCTTTTCGTCAAGATAACCCCTGTTTCGGCTGCTTCTGGCTTACCTTCTCAGGCTCGTGGGGTGGGCGACCAAGCCCCCCCGAGTCGGTCCGTGTTGGAAGAACGGGCTCTGTAGCCTCCGCTGCATTGGGCCCCGACCTTGCTCCTCCTTTGGCCCCTCTGACTCCTTCCCCTGGCTCCCCTTCCTCCCTCTGTGGTTGGGTCGAGACCCAAGCCCCCAGTGGTGACTACCTCGTCTCCCTGGCGCGGTTCCATCTCTAGTTGTAACTACTGCGCCTTTTAACCCCCCTCTGGGGGTTCTCACCGCCGTCCTCGTCACGGCCGCCCTCGCTCGATTCCTTCCAGTTCTGCTACCTATCAGGCCTTGTTTGGTCCCGCTTCGTGGGCCAAATATTTTGATCTCCCTCTTGATTCTGCGCCTCCTGACGATTTCTCCCTCCATCGACATCTCGTTGATTCCGTGGATGCCTCGATTACTTTCAACCCCACTCGTCTCGGTACACGTGTCGTTGCTGCTCCTTCTCAGGATGCTGCTTCCCGCTTGGCTGCCTTATCCTGCCTTGGTGAGACCCCTGTTCGGGTCTCGAAGAACGCTCGGTTGAATGCCAGTGTTGGCATTCTGCTCCCGCCCCATGTTGCGACCGGTGTTCGGGACCTGCGCGACTGCCACGACGATATTCGACATAACCTCACTGCCCAAGGTCACTCTATTCTCCAGGTTGACACGTTTACTCGTCCCCCTCGTGGTAGTCGCCGTCAACCCCTCCGGGTTGTGAATATTACCTTTGATGGTAGGACCCTTCCACCCTCTGTCATTCTTGCTGGTGCCAGGTGCTCTGTCCAGGAGTACATTCCTTCTGCAACAAATGCTGGAGGTTTGGGCATGGTGCCCTCCGCTGCTCCGGGACTGTCTCTCTCTGTCCTTTGTGTGGTGGCGAAGGTCACTCTAAGTCGGAGTGCACTTCTCCCCAGGCTCGTTGCCTCAACTGCGGTGAGGCCCATCCTACCTTCTCCCGTGCGTGTGTCCATTACAAGCTTGAGGCAGCCGTCCTCAACCTGAAGCACCGGGAGCGTTTATCTTTTCCTGAGGCGAGGCGCCATGTTCGCTGGCTCCCGCCTTATGCTAATATGTCTTATGCTCGCGTGTTGCGCTCTTCCTCTCCTCGTCCTTCCCGCCTTCCTCAGACTCGCAACCGTTTCCGGGCCTTGGACCCTGATGCGCCCACTGCCCCCTCCTCTGTTCCTTTGGGTTCTCTCCAGAAGGATCCTCCTCCTGGTCCTCTGTCTGGGGTTCCCCTTCCTTCTACCCGGTCTGTCGTGTCTTCTGTGTCTTCTTCCTCGTCCCCCTCCGATCCTCCTTCCCATCCTCTTCCTCCATCTATCGGCTCTCCCCACCGCCTGTCGGTGCGGGCGGATGTCCATCGCTCTCCTAACGGCCGTTGTGTGTGCTCTCGTTCGGCTTCTCCTGTTGAGACACTGGAATCCGTTGCCCGGTACGTAGTTGCTGGGACACCGGTCTCTTTAAGTCAGAAATGTAAGCCTGGCTCCTCTCCTTCCTCTTCCCCGGCGGATAAGAAGGCTTCGCTTTCTTCCTCAGCTCCTCCTTCTGGCTCTGTTGCTCCTTCCCCTCCCGTTTCAGTGCTTGCGCCCCCTGTTCCTGCTATGGAGGTTTCTTTGGCCCCTGCTTCCCTTTCGGTTGCTGCTCTTGCTGGGGTGCGCTCCCCTCTTTCTACTCCCCCTCTTCCTGCTGCTGTCCTTGACTGCTCCTCTCCGTTGTCTCCTCCTCTTCCTCCTCCTCCTCCGGACCCTGCCCGCCCACCTCTGATCTGTTCTCCCGTTTCCTTCCCTCCATCTTTGCTCAGTTTACCCATGCCCCCTAACCCTGACTCTGCTGACCCTGATATTCTTTAACGTGCTCTGTTGCTCTTTCGCCTTTGTTTCTTCCTTGTTCTCTGTTTTTGTCCTTTCTCTTCTCGTCGTTGTCCATTCTTCAATGGAACGTTCGAGGTTATTACGCCAATTTCCTCGAACTCCAACTTCTGATTTCGCGGTTTTCGCCCCTTTGTGTCTGTCTCCAGGAGCCAATGCTTGGTGCTCGTCCTGGTCGTTTTCGTGGCTATTCCTTTGTCTCCTCCCCCCCAGCCATTGCTGGGGCTTCTAATTCTTCTGCTCTCTTGATTCGGGCTGATGTTCCCTTTGTTCCTTTACTTTTTCCTTCGCCTCTCCATTGTTCTGCTGCTCGTATCTTTGTGGGGAAATGATACACAGTTTGTTCCATTTATCTCCCCCCCCGAGTGTCCCGCTCTCTCTTCCTGATTTGAAACACCACCTAGACTCCTTGCTGGAGCCTGTGCTCCTGCTGGGTGACTTCAATTGTCATTCTCTTTGGGGTGACGTTCTGACGAATACCCGGGGTCGCCTCCTTGAGCCGTTTCTCCTCTCTTCTTCCCTGTCTCTTCTGAATTCTGGTGAGCCCACTCATTTGGACTCTCGGACTCGTACCCTTTCTTGTCTTGATCTTTCTCTCTGCTCTTCTTCTCTTTACTTAGATTTCACGTGGCAGGTTCTTGATGACCTCCATGGAAGTGATCATTTCCCCATCCTTGTTTCCTTTTTCTCTTTTCGCCCTTCCCTCTCTTTCCCTAGGTGGCAGTTTGCTAAGGCAGACTGGACCCTATTTACGCTCAGTGCTGCTCTCTCTGACCTCTCCCTTCTGCCTCTCTCTCGCGCTCTCCTCCTTTTTCATGACACTGTCTTCAACGCTGCCCTCCGCTCTATTCCTCGCTCTTCCTCTCGGGGTCCACGGAAGTGCGTTCCCTGGTGGAATGCGGACTGTGCTCGGGCTGTCCGCTGTAAGCGTGCAGCCTGGAAGAGGCACCGCCGTAGGCAGACGACCGATTCTTTTCTTTTCTTTCGGAAAGCGAGTGCGGTGGCCCGTAGGGCCATCCGTACGGCTAAACGTGAATGTTGGGCATCTTATGTCTCAACAATTATGTCCGAGACCCCTCTGGCCCAGATCTGGAAGCGTATCCGCAAGATAGCGGGTAAGTTCGTTCCCGATGTTTCACCGGTCCTTCACCTCCATGATACTCTTGTGGCGGACCCGTTGCAGGTCGCTTCCGATCTGGGTTCCCACTTTTCTTCTGTTAGCTCTGGTCTTCATCTTCCCTAATCTTTCCTTCTTCGTAAACCTGTCCTTGAGTCTCGTCCTTTAGATTTCTGCACTCATCTTCAGCTTCCCTATAATGATCCCTTCTCTCTCTCTGAACTTCGTTCTGCCCTGGCCCTCTGCGGTTCTACGGCGTCGGGCTCCGATGGTATTCATTATGAGATGCTTCGCCATCTCCCTCCGAGCACGTCTCAGTATTTACTGAGTCTGTATAATCGGATCTGGGAGTCGTCGTCAGTCCCTGAGGACTGGCTCGATGCCGTTGTCCTCCCTGTTCGCAAACCGGGGTCTCTGGGTACTTCCCCTAAGGACTTTCGCCCTATTGCTCTCACAAGTTGTGTCTGCAAACTCTTTGAACGTATGGTTAACGTTCGTCTGATGTGGTTCCTGGAACACCATCACCACCTCTCCCCGTTCTCAATTTGGTTTCTGCAAGTGCCGCAGCACGACAGATGTCCTGGTGAACTTGGAGGTCTATATTCGTACTGCTTTTGCTGCGAAGACCTCCGTTGTTGCCGTCCTTTTTGACCTGGAAAAGGCTTACGACACCACTTGGCGATATCATATTCTATCTCAACTTCATTCTTTTGGCCTTCGTGGTCATCTCCCTCTCTTTCTCCGCAGCTTTCTCTCTCGTCGTTCCTTTCGGGTGCGCCTTGGTATCGCTCTCTCTCCCTCTTTTCAGCAATACGAAGGTGTGCCCCAGGGTAGTGTTCTGAGCACTACTCTTTTTCTGGTTGCCCTCAATGGTCTTCTTTCCTCTCTTCCTTCTGGTGTCTTCTCCGCTCTCTATGTCGATGATCTTACCCTTTGTTGCAAGGGTGATGATTCGCCTCTCCTTCAACGCCGGCTTCAACTTGCAATTGATGCCATGTCGTCTTGGGCCACAGGTCATGGCTTCAAGTTCTCTACTTCTAAGACTTGTGCCATGACTTTTACGCGGAAACGGGTTGTTCTTCGTCTCTTTATGGTCATCCCCTTGAATACAAAGATTCCGCGAAGCTTTTGGGGTTATTCCTTGACACTCGTTTGTCTTGGTCTCCCCATATCTCTTACCTCCGTGTTGAGTGCTCTAAGGCCCTTACCCTCCTTCGGGTCTTGTCCCATACTTCTTGGGGGGCAGATAGGCGCACTCTCCTTGCTTTACATTCCTCTCTCGTCCTGTCTAAGCTCGATTATGGTTGCCCTGCTTACTCGTCTGCTTCTCCTTCTACTCTTCGCCGTTTTGATGCTTTGCACCATACTGGGTTGCGCCTCAGTTCTGGTGCCTTTCGTTCGACTCCCATCCTTAGCTTGTATGTTGACACTGGCTTCCTGTCTCTCCAGGACCGCCGTGATCGCTACTGTCTTTGCTATCTTGCGCGGTCCTTGCAACATCCTTCATCTCGCCTCTGTCGTGCTTTAACTTTTACCCCTCCTGCGGTTCCTGTTCGTCTTCACCACCTCCCTCTTTCTGTCCGGTTATCTCGCCTACAGGATTCTCTCTCCGTTCGTATTTCTGATGTTTCTCCTCGTGTTGTTCCTTCTTTGCCCCCGTGGAGGGTCCCTCTTCCGCGGTTTTGTACTTCCTTGACCCGTATCACTAAAGCTTTTACCCCTCCTACGGTTCTAAAACGCCTTTTCCTCGAGCACTTTTCTTCTCACTCCCGCTCCGTTTCTGTCTTCACCGATGGGTCTAAGTCAGCGGACGGTGTTGGCTACTCTGTTGTTTTTCCTGATCGCACTTATATGTGTCGCTTGCCTCCAGAGACTAGCATCTTTACAGCGGAACTTTATGCTATTCTCTATGCTCTTCGTCTCCTGCTTTCTCGTTATCAGTCTTCCTTTGTGGTTGTTGTTGACTCTCGTAGTGCCCTCATGGCTCTCGGGTCCTTTAATCCTGTTCATTCAGTAGTTGTCGAGATCCAGCATTGGCTGTTTCTTGTTCACAGTAAATTTAAGTCGGTTGAGTTTTGTTGGGTTCCCAGCCATATTGGTGTGTCTTTAAATGAGCGTGCGGATGCTGCCGCCAAGGAAGCTGTCCGCTCTTGTCCCATCTCTCGTAAAGGTATTCCGTATTCCGACTTTTACCCGGTTATCCATTCCTCCGTCCTTACCCGTTGGCAGGCTTCTTGGTTGTCTGTTACTGGTAACAAACTACGTACTCTTAAATGTTGTGTTTCCTCGTGGCCGTCCTCCTCCCACCGTAACCAGCAGTGCGAAACAGCTCTGGCGAGGTTGCGTATTGGCCATACTCACTTAACCCATGGTTACTTGATGGAGCGCCGCCCTGCTCCTTATTGTCCTAATTGCATTGTCCCTCTTACGGTCGTGCATGTCCTTCTTGAATGTCCTGACTTCCAGGACGAGCGTGTGTCTTGCTTTCCGACCGCCCCTCGCGGTCACCTGTCCCTCAATAGAATTCTCGGTGACTCGGATACTTTTGATATCGTTCGCCTTATGCGTTTTTGTTCTCGTATTGGCATCCTTGGTGATATTTACCGCCCTCTGATTATTATGCGCATTTGACGGTGCTACATAGCCTTCCCGGTTTGGCGCCATCTTTTGATAATTACTTACTACTTTAAGCAACAGTCAACCTTTAAGTAGTAATGCCAGCTGACATCCCTGGAAACACAAACCGAAACTGCCTCTATTTTCCGCTTGTTACAACTTGTAATAAAGTTGTTACATCTTGGCTTAACGTGTTTGACGTATGAGAACGTTGTTACAACTTGCTATATTGGTTGTTATAAATGGTTAGGTGTTAAAACTTGTTCGAACGTTGTACCAACGTCGTAGATTCGGTGTGTTTGGCGGGATGAAAGCACTTACTCTTGCTTCTCTTAAGATGAAAACACATCGTTCTTGAGAAAAAAAGCCATTCACTGAACTTGAAAATGTTGTACTGTCGTGTCTTGTAGCAGCTGACATAATATATGGAGGGAAAGATGCAGTGAAGCGGATTCTGGTACTACAATAAGTCGTCGATCTGTGATGTTAGCAGATGACCTGAAGGAACAGTTTGTTAAAAAATTATGTCTAGCCACTTCGTTTGGCATTCGACTGGATGAAACCAGACGTAGAAGAAGCACTGATTGTTTACTGTCTGTTTCCAGACTTGGAAGAGAGAACCATTGCTGAACATTATTTGTGCTGCCTCTAACTGGGCATAGAAACGGCACACATTATATAGAAACTTCACGATTTCATTATTAAAGAGGGCATTGACTGGTCAAAATGCAATTCGGTTACTACTGATGGTGCAAAAGCTATGGTCGGTGCAATCAATGGCATTGTAAAGAAAATCCAAGCGGTCTCGCCAAATTGTATCGCGATTCACTGCGTGATTCACAGGGACGCGTTAGTGGCAAAACAACTTAATGAAACTAGAAATGCTTAGGAGAAAATGGGCTTTGAGCTTCTACTTGACGGCCCCTCTCCCTGTTCAGCTCGTTGTTGCCGTTAGGGGGGCTTGGTGGGCGGTTGCCGGAGTGTGATGCTCCTTGAGACAGAACCTTTGTCCTTCTGTAGCCTTGTGCAACTGCTGCTGTCCTCTCTAATTGTGCTGAACGACTTTTCTTTCTGTTTAGTTTTTCTTCTCCTATCTGCTTGTCGTTTCCTGCCAACCATTTGCTTGTTTTGGTTATTCCTTTGGACTTCTTCTGTTTTGAAGAAGTCTCCTCCTAGTTTGTAGAGTATGCCTCCTCAAGCCTGAGTGCTTGAGGAGGCATTCTCTTGCACCTGTAGAACTGTAGTACCCAACGTCTCGAGCGAGGGGAACCTTTCATTGTCAATCCCCCTTTCGTCACTGAACCCGATCTCTACGGACTGACGGTTCTTAAGGTGGCGTTTGTGGGGCGTATACTCACGACGCACCCCTAGGGGGCCCTGGCATGATTGGCGATAGCTTCCTGTTGGGTGTCCTACCTCTAATTGCGGCTCCATGGTGGGTATGGGGGCACATTCGGGGATGAAATTCTCTCTTCGTATTTGTTGTTGAATATTTCTCTTGTACCCTCTCAGGCTCGTGGGGTGGGCGACCAAGCCCCCGAGTTGGACTGTATTGGAAGACTGGGCTCTGTAGCCCCCGCTGCGTTGGGTCCCGACCTTGCTCCTCCTTTGACCCCTCCTAACTTCTTCCCTCAGCTCCCCTCCCTCCTCTGTAGTTGGGTCGAGCCTCAAGCTCCCAGTGGTGACCACTTCGTCCCCTGGCACAGCTAAACCTCATTGTGACTACTGCATCTTTTATCAGGCCTTGTTTGGTTATGGCCCAAATACTTTGATCTCCTTTCTCTTCTCGTCGATGTCTATTCTTCAATGGAACGTTTGGGGTTATTACGCCAATTTCCTTGAACTCCAACTTCTGATTTCGCGCTTTTCTCCCCTTTGTGTCTGTCTCCAGGAGCCGATGCTTAGTGCTCATCCTGAATAGTTTCTTGGCTATTCCTCTCTCTTCCACCCCCCCCCTAGCTCTTGTTGGGGCTCCTAACTCTTCTGCTCTCTTGATTGGCTCTGATGTTCCCTTTGTCCCCGTACTTTTTCCTTCGCCTCTCCATTGTTCTGCTGCTCGTATCATTGTGGGGAAATGGTACACCGTTTGTTCCATTTATCTCCCCCCCCCCTAGTATCCTGCTTTCTCTTCCTGATCTGAAACACCTGCTGTACTCCTTGCCGGAGCCTGTGCTCCTGCAGGGTGATTTCAATTGTCGTCATTCCCTTTGGGGTGATGCTCTGACGAACACCAGAGGTCGCTTTCTTGAGCCGTTTATCATCTTTTCTTCCCTGTCTCTTCTGAATTCTGGTGAGCCCACGCATTTGGACTCCCGGAATAGCACCCTTTCCTGTTTTGATCTTTATCTTTGCTCGTCTTCTCTTTACTTAGATTTCACGTGGCAGGTTCTTGACCTCCATGGCAGTGACCATTTCCCCATCCTTGCTTCCTTTTTCTCTTTTCACCCTCCACTCTCCTTCCCTAGGTGGCAGTTTGCTAAAGCGAACTGGAACCTATTTACCCTCAGTGCTGCTCTCTCTGACCTCTCCCTTCTGCCTCTCCCTCGCTCTCTCCTTCTTTTTCATGACACTGTTTTCGAAGCTGCCCTCCACTCTATTCCTCGCTCTTCCTCTCGGGGTCCACAGAAGTGCGTTCCCTGGTGGAATGCAGACTATGCTCGGGCTGTCCACTGTAAGCGTGCAGCCTGGAAGAGACACCGCCGTCGGCAGATGGCCGATTCTTTTATTTTCTTTCAGAAGGCAAGTGCGGTGGCCCGTAGGACCATTCATACGGCTAAACGTGAATGTTGGGCATCTTATGTCTCTACCTTTACGTCCGAAACTCCTCTGCCACAGATCTGGAAGCGTATCCGCAAGATAGCGGGTAAGTTCGTTCCCGATGTTTCACCGGTCCTTCACCTCCGTGGTACTCATGTGGCGGACCCGTTGCAGGTCGCTACCGAACTGGGATCCCACTTTTCTTCTGTTAGCTCTGGTCTTCATCTTCCCCAATCTTTCCTTCTTCGTAAACCTGTCCTTGAATCTCGTCTTTTAGATTTCTGCACTCGTCTTCGACTTCCCTATAACGATCCCTTCTCTCTCTCTGAACTTCGTTCTGCCCTGGCCCTCTGCAGTTCTACGGCGGCGGACTACGATGGCATTCAATATGAGATGCTTCGCCATCTCCCTCCGTGCACGTCTCAGTATTTACTGAGTCTGTATAATTGGATCTGGGATCGTCGTCAGTCCCTGAGGACTGGCTCGATGCCGTTGTCCTCCCTGTTCGCACACCAGGGTCTCTGGGAACATCCCCTAAGGACTTTCGCCCTATTGCCCTCACAAGTTTTGTCTGCAAACTCTTTGAACGTATGGTTAACGTTCGTCTGATGTAGTTCCTGGAACACCATCATCTCCTCTCTCCTTCTCAATTTGGTTTCCACGAGTGCCGCAGCACAACAGATGTCCTGGTGAACTTGGAGGTCTATATTCGTACTGCTTTTGCTGCGAAGGCCTCCGTTGTTGCCGTCTTTTTTAAACTGGAAAAGGCTTACGACACTGGCGATATCATATTCTATCCCAGCTTCTTTCTTTTGTCCTTCGTGGTCATCTCCCTCTCTTTCTCTGCAGCTTCCTCTCTCGTCGTTCCTTTCGGGTGAGGCTTGGTACCGCTCTCTCTGCCTCTTTTCAGCAATACTAAGGTGTGCCCCAGGGTAGTGTTCTGAGCACTACTCTTTTTTCTGGTTGCCCTCAATGGTCTTCTTTCCTCTCTTCCTTCAGGCATTTTCTCAGCTCTCTATGTCAATGATCTTACCCTTTTCTGTCTTGGGGAGCGGATAGGCGCACTCTGCCTGGTTTACATTCCTCTCTCGTCCTGTCTAAGCTCGAGTATGGTTGCCCTGCTTACTCGTCTGCTTCTCCTTCTACTCTTCGCCGTCTTGATGCTTTGCACCATACTGGGTTGCGCCTCAGTTCTGGTGCCCTTCGTTCGATTCCCGTCCTCAGCTTGTATGTTGACACTGGCTTCCTATCTCTGCAGGACCGCCGTGATCGCTACTGTCTTCGCTATCTTGCGCGGTCCTTGCAACATCCTTCCTCTCGCCTCTGTCGTGCTTTAACTTTTACCCCTCCTGCGGTTCCTGTTCCTCTTCACCACCTCCCTCTTTCTGTCCGGTTATCTTGCTTACAGGATTCTATTTCCGTTCGTATTTCTAATATTTCTCTTCGTGTTGTTCCTTCTTTGCCCCCGTGGAGAGTCCCCCCTCCGCAGTTTTGTACATCCTTGACCTGCATCACTAAAACTTTTACCCCTCCTACGGTTCTAAAACGCCTTTTCCTTGAGCACTTTTCTTCTCTCTCCCACCCCGTTTCCGTTTTTACCAATGGGTCTAAGTCTGTGGACGGTGTTGGCTACTCTGTCGTTTTTCCTGATCACACTTATATGTGTAGCTTACCTCCGGAGACTAGCATCTTCTCAGCGGAGCTTTATGGTATTCTCTGTGCTCTTCTTCCCCTGCTCTCTTGTTGTCAATTTTCCTTTGTAGTTGTTGTTGACTCTCGTAGTGCCCTCATGGCTCTCGGGTCCTTTAATCTGGTTCATCCAGTGGTTGTCGAGATCCAGCATTGGCTGTTTCTTGTTCACAGTAAATTTAAGTCGGTTGTGTTTTGTTGGTTTCCCAGCCATATTGGTGTCTCTTTAAATGAGCGTGCGGATGCTGCTGCCAGGAAATCTGTCCACTCTTGTCCCATCTCTCGTAAAGCTATTCCTTATTCCGACTTTTACCCGGTTAACCATTCCTCCATCCTTACCCGTTGGCAGGCTTGTTGGTCGTCTGTTACTGGTAACAAACTACGTTCTCTTAAAAGTTGTGTGTCCTCGTGACCATCCTCGTACCACCGTAACCGGCGATGGGAAACGACCCTGGCGAGGTTGCGTATTGGCTATACTCGCTTAACTCATGGTCACTAGATGGAGCGCCGCCTTGCTCCTTATTGTCCTAATTGCATTGTCCCTATTATGGTCGTGCATATCCTTGTTGAACGTCTTGACTTCCAGGACGAGCGTTTGTCTTGTTTTCCGACCGTCCCCTCGGTCGCTTGTCTGTCGATAGTATTCTTGGTGACTCGGATACTTTTGATATCGTTCACCTTATGCGTTTCTGTTCTCGTATTGGCATCCTTGGTGATATTTAGCGCCCTCTGATTTTCCCCCACATTTGATGGTGCTACATAGCCTTCCCAGTTAGGTGCCTTCTTTTGATAATTACTTACTTACTTCTACTTGATGATGTTGTCAAAATGGTTAATCATATCTGTGCACATGCAAAAAAAGCATAGAATGTTTCCTAAGTTGTGTAAGGATATGGAAGCTAATTTCACAAAACTCCTTCATACTGAAGGGTTGGTTATCTTGGGGTAAGGTTCTTAGATGAATGTTTGAATTGAGAGAGCATCTGTGTTTTCTTTACTGAGGAAGCAAACCCCATGGCAGTTAAATGTCAGGATGTGCTCTGGTTGGCAAAATTGTCTTACATGGCTTCAATCTATGAACATTCGAACAACCTAACATCAGTCAGCATGGCAACGGTAGATATATTTTTACAAATATAGGGAAAATAAATGCATTTAAACTGAAGGTGGAAAAAATAGAGAAGTAACATAGAAAAGAGGGGCTTTTCTGATTTTGAATTATATGATTCATTTATGAGAGAATGTGGCTGGGAACATGGTATGCGGCAACAGAGCAGACACTGGAGGTACATTTGTCACACTCAGTTATCAGACACCTTACTTTAATGCAAGAAAACCTTGACTTCTATTTCCCAGACAGTGAGAATGACCAGCTGACCTCTAACATATGGATGTTTATTTCCTTCACAGATGACGGAACTGATCATTGTGATGCTCTTTTGGAGCTTTGAGCAGATTATTCACAAAAAGCATTTTTCATGACATTTAGCCATCCCATGGATTTCTGGCTTACCCTGCTTGATATTGCAGAATACAAGGATCTAGTTGAGCAGGCAATAGCCATATTTGTACAGATGCCAACATCATATTTGTGTGAGCAAGTGTTCTCTAGTTTAGTTTTTGTGAAGACAAAGAAAAGGAATGCAATCCTGAGCTTGGGTCCTCTCATGCGAATTGCACTTGAAAATCGTCTGACACCTCAATTCAACCTAATAGCAGACAAAGTGCAACAGCAGCCAAGCCACTGATTTTTTTTAAAGGATAAATATTTGTTTTATTTATTTGATACCGTACGAAATATAGCAAACATTGTCTGCAATTTTACTTTAGTGAAGGAAAATGTATCTAAATGGCATGCTTAATGTTATCTTGTGTATTTTGAGCCTCTTAGTTTGAGATTATGAGCATAAATATATAGATGAATATGTAAAAGTTAAATAAAAAATAACAGAAACTGCTTTTTTCTGTTTACATAGTCATAGAAATGAGATATGAAACATAGATTTTAAATATTAAAAACGTGAGATTTTTAATGAGATTTTTTGGGGTGGGGTGGACCGCTTCTACTTAATCACCACTAAGGGTGGACGACATTAAAAAAGGTTGAAGACCACTGATTTAGAATGATTACGACAATCTGCATTCCTTTTTCGTAATTCTTAATAAATTGGCAGTAAAGAGACGGATTACATCTTTTTCCTGATTAGGAATTAAAGTTTAAAAAAATCTGGTTTTTAATGCAAATGGATTTTTTCACAAATGCTTAAATTCGAATACAAATCATACTATCTATATAAAATGTAAATGCTTATTTGTTCAAAATCGCTAATCGCTGAAAGTTCTTCACCGATTGCTTTGAAATTTTCAAACAATGTTACATTGGCATCCGAGCGGGTTTTCATGTACATACTATATTGATGTAAGGTCTGTGATGCAAAAACCTTTTTTTTTTAAAGCTGTTTTTCATTTGACAGAAACTTTGAAACCTTTATACCGATTGCTTTGAAATTTGGCAACCTTGCATTTGAATAGACGTGTGTTATTATATACCTCCTATATACATGCCACAACTGCGACAGAAAAAATCATGCTTTGTTTTGAAAAACAGGGCCATCTGTTGGACGAAATAGCAACACACACGCTATTTTAAATATATTATGAATCCCATTTATATGTTTCAGATTGCATGATAAATTGAATTTAACAGCCTGTCCTTCAAAAATGGGGAGGTAAATGTAACAGCCCCATAAGTGCAGTTATGTACTATGCATGGAAGTCAGGAATTGTACTTATTAACACTTAGCATTAACTCGTACTGTCAAATATATTGTGAATATTTGAGTTTACCTGAAAAGCTGAATATAAAACCATGACCTAACCTAACTGTCTTAGTTTTTGAAGATTAGCATTTTATTGCTTCTTAATTACAATTACTACTTAACCTATAGCTATATTGATATTAGTTATTACAATAAGTAAACCAAACTAAAATATTTCTAAATTGTAAGTAAAGTAACTCAGGATATTTTAAAACTTTGTATAAAATCTGTACTGTTTAATAAAACTGAAAAAAATCGATATTTAAAATTTGTGAAGAGCGAACTGAACTTTAAAACTTCATCCTAAAATTCTGAGTGTCTTAACAGAAAACGAGGAGAATTAAATAGGGAGGTAAATGTAACAGCCCCATAAGTGCAATTATGTACTATGTATAATAGTCAGGAAATGTACTTATTACACTTAGTATTAAAACGTACTGTCGATTCGGAAGATTTGTTGGAATTTTCATAGATTTTGAATTATTTTCATTTTGATTTATTTTGTGTGACATTGTTGGAATTGAGCTGTTGTTTACCATACCATTAATTTCATAAGTACAAGTATAAATGCCACATCTGTGGCAGGTTAAAACACGCTTTTTTAACAAAATGCATAATCAGTTGCACGTAAGAGCAACTTGCGCTATACTAAATGTTACGATTCCATTTCAATGTTTCCAATTTCATTGATCAATTGAATTTTCAGATTTCGAATTATTTTAATTTTGATTGAATTATTTTGTGACATTGCATTGGAATGGAGCGGCTTTGTTTACCGTACTTTTCATTTCGTGAGTATATTTAATTTTTTTGATTTTTTTATTTCGTTTTTAATTGTTTTTCTTATATTTCAGTGATTGGGACATCAGATCATTTGGGGATGCATCGGACGAGGGAGTGGGGAATGGTGGAGGGGACGAGGGAGTTGGGGATGGTGGGGACGAGGGGACAGGGGGAGTAGAGAATGGTGGGACTGAGAAGCGGACAGGAGAGTGAGGGAAGGTACGGAGGACAAGGGAACAGGGGAGGGGGGGGGGGAATGGAAGGTAGGACGAGGGAGTGGGGTATGGTTGGGAGGACGAAGGGACATAGTGAGGAATGGTTGGGGGGACGAGAGGACAGGGGAGGGGGAATGGTGGGGAGGACTGTGAGACAGGGGGAAGGTTGTTGTGGCTTAGCAAAGTACATGCGTTGTTGAGCCACAGCAACGCCCGGCTGGGTACAGCTAGTATATACATATATTCTCTCCTGGGGAAAATATTTTTCGAAAATCGAAGTCATATATGGAAGATAGTCGTCTTCTTTTTAATTCTCCATATTCATAATTTACATTTTCTTCAACATACATTATAAGTGTGGGGAACCTGTAGTAAACCAGGGATAGATTCACGAAGCAGCTACGCTAGTACTTACGAACGTGTACATCTTTCCTCAATCTTTGACGGCTTTGGTTACATTAATTAAAGTTTACAAGCATGAAATCTAACCAATAAACTGTTTTATAAACACCCTCCTGGTGCTTTGGAGCTGATTAACCGTTTAATAATTTTAAACAAAGCAGCCCGTTAAAGACTGAAGTCCATTACATCCAGCGATCGACCCCCACAGACGCATTCATAAATTTTAAGATGCTGTTCATTCAAAACGGGAATTTTATCATATATAAATTAATATAATATATAAGCATATTGTGCATATATAGGCATAGGTTATGCTAAGTTAGGAGTTTAGATTCTGTTGGCGATTATTTGTATTTGTAGTCAGTGGGTTAAGCATTTAAAGTTGTGGTTCAAACAAAATAAGTTGGTGAAGCATTTGTTCCGGAAGTGTTCGATCAAACTCGGTTGAGTCGTTTGTGAACAGTTTTTAATTCATAAACGGAGTTTGGCGGGTGCATGGAATCACTTTTGGGTGTTTATTTGGAGGACGGGCTGAAACAAAGCCGCAAAAGATTGAACATGTACAGACGAGAAGTCACAATAATGTGGCTGAATTATGTTGAACAAACCACACACTAGAAAGTGAAGGAACGACGACGTTTCAGTCTGTCCTGGACCATTCTCAAGTCAATTGTGATGAGGGCATGTTGTTTAAGATTGAGGTACTGGGAACCAAAAGTTCCAAGTAGCATGGGCTATGGTGAGCCAGTAGTGTACTTACCTGGCATCTTCGAATGCCGGCTGTAACTTTGATGAGGGAATGATGATGAAGATTAAGCCACCCAAGAGGTGGCACGGGCATGAATAGCCCGTAAGTGGTACAATTTTTTTTCTCATTATTCTGAGTTTGCATTTAACCATCAAGCTGTTATCGCGGGGGAGGATACTGCTTCACAGTCTTTATGAGGGTGTCCAGCTGCTGAACACCTTTGTTGACCAGGAGAGTGGCTGTGTTGATGGCTTCAGGGTGGCCACTGCATGATTCAGGAACTCTTAAAGCTCTTCTAAGGTCATTGGTTGCTTCACATTCCAGAAGATAGTGAAGTAATGGCTTTTCTGTGACAGTTTGGCAGAAGATGCACTCTCTCTGTCGGGGTTCACCAATCTCCCAGTTGCATGTGTAACCTAGACGTAGTCTATATAACCTAACTGCTATTTCCCTGTGGATTCCTTTTGGGATATTTAACCTTTCTAATTTGGTTGCCTGAAGATACCATGTTGCAGATGACGAACTTTCAGCTATTCTCTGGTGCAGGTAGGCTTTGTTGAGATGTGAGAGTTTTTTGGTGATGATGTTTTTTATGTTCTCTAGGCTGGGTTGAATTGTTTTATGTATCACTGGATGACGAGTTGCCAATTTAGCAATTTCATCAGCTTTTTCATTTAATGGGATTCCAATATGGGATGGGATCCAGTTTAAAGTTATGTTGAGTCCTTTGCCTTTAGCGACTGCTCCAAGATACAAAATGGTGGTAGAAATTTCCACATTATCTTTCCACTGTTTTTGTCCTAGTACTTGAAGTGCAGCTTTTGAGTCTGTGTGTATGATTGCATTTTGAGTGTTTTGTGCAATCACATATGCGAATGCCTGTTGTATGGCAAACAGCTCAGTTTGGGTTGATGATACTAGTCCTCCCAGTCTCCAATATGCCTGTACGCTGGCCGTGCAAAGAGCAGCGCCAGCACTCTCATATTCTGTGTCCACCGATCCGTCTGTGAAGATGTGGGTGGCTCCTGCTACTGCTATGCTCTACATTTGCTCTTCTATTATGCGCCTTAGGATTGTCGGATCATAGGCAGCCTTTTTCATTGGGAGACTTTCTATTACTATTTTGAAAGTAGGCTCTTCCCACGGCGCGGAAGGAGTGTAATTTGGGTGTGGATGATCACCCTCTCTATCAAGAATCATGTTTTTTAAATGTAGTCTGTTTAGGACTTTTCCTGCTCTTGCAACCCAAGAGTTTCCATTGTTTTGGCCTAGTCCAACCACCAAGGCCTGCCGTACTGGGATTGGATCAGAAGAAATAATTATCTTACTGACAATTGTAGCTGTCCTTTGTGATATTCTTTCTTGTAGAGAGGGCAAACCCGTCTCCAGTCTAAGAGTTTCAAGCCTGGTCCACATGGGGGCTCCCAGTGCGGCTCTCATAGCATTGTTTTGGGCAACTTCAAGCTTTTTCCACTGTTGGTGTGATAGATTTGTGAGTGCAGGTGCGGCATAATCGATCACTGATCTGACTGCCTGTACATAGTATGTGCGAAGGACTTGCAGATTGGCTCCTCCAGAAAGGGAGGTTAGCGACCTGAGAATTGCCGTCCGGGCCGCAGTTCGCTCTCTCAAGTAAGTGACCTCAGCATTAAAATTCATGTGTGTGTCCAGGATGATTCCTAGATACTGATAGGTGTCGATCCATTCAATTGGTTGACCCTGTACTGTGAGTTGGATGTTGGGCTTCGCTATTTTTATGGGCATAGCCTTTGACTTTGAGGGGTTGAGTTTGATCCCAATCTGTTTTGCCTCTTTACTGATGCAGTCTAAGCATTTGGGTGCAAGGCGCGCCGCATCCCTTCCTTTTATGATGATGACAAAGTCGTCCGCGTAGTTTAGCAGCCTGCAGTGATGTGGAAGTTTCAACCTCATTATTCTTTCTATTAAACAGTTGAAGAGAAGAGGGCTGAGAATACCTCCTTGCGGTGTACCACTTTCATGTCTTTTGTACTCAGAGACTGTGCCAGGAAGTTTTACTCTTGCTTCTCTGTTCATGAGACAGTTTTTGGTCCAGGAGAGCAGGTTGCCTTTTACCTCTTTGTCAATGAGGCAGCAGAGAATAGCTAGGGCGCTAGCCAGTTCAAAGGCTTTTTCGAGGTCCAGGAATATCAGCATTCCTGGTCTGTCATTCAAGTGGGCTAACAGAGTTGTAATACATTCCACTGTGCCAACCCCTCTTCTATAGGCATACATATCATGGTGCAGTTTAGGCATTTTCCACTCCAGTCTGTTGAGTGCCATTCTGTCAGCCGTCTTGCCTGCACAGCTTTGGAGAGAGATGGGCCTGGGATTAGCTGGATCTTTGGGTTTTGGGATCGGCACTATGTCTGCTCTATTCCAAGCAGAAGGTCTAGTTTGAGAAGTCCAGGCTAAATTAATTAACTTTAGGTATGCAGCGTCTCCCTCTGGGCCGAGGTTTCTAATCATTTTATAGGTTATTTTGTCGGCTCCACGTTAAAGCGTCTTGAGTTAGAAGCGCAAATAGCCAATGCTAAGCTTGAAGCTCAAAAAGAACAGAGAATATTAGAACTTGAAGCTCAAAAGGAACAAACTAGGCAATTAGAGATTCAACAACAAATGGCTGACACTAACTTCAGGCTTGAATCACAGCGTATGGCAGCTGGGCATGGAAATACTAGTAATGTTTCAATAAATAGTGATAATAATCCCATCAGGACGCATAAGTATATAGAGTTACCAAAGTTCAATGAGGAGGATCCTGAGGTTTTCTTTGCACATTTTTATAAAATTGCCATCAGTATGAACTGGCCAAGGGATCAGTGGGTAGCCATTATACAGTCTCAATTTAAGGGGCGTAGTCAGGAGGTTTTCACATCCCTACCTGACGCTCATAGCTTTGATTACGAATTTGTAAAGAAAAGCATCTTAAATGCTTATCAATTAAATCCAGAGGCACACAGGCAAAAGTTTAGAAATCTAAGGAGGACAAGTGATCAGACAATAGCAGATTTTACTCGTCAGAAGACGAATTTTTGTAACAGATGGTTAAAGTCACTTTCAGTCACTGATTTTGATGCTTTAAAGAATCTTCTTATAATGGAAGAAGTATTGTCATGTCTCCCAGACCAGTTGTCTACTTTTATGGCAGAACAAAAGAATGTAACAGACATTTATGAGCTGTCAAAGCTCGCGGATGAGCATGAGTTGTTGACTAAGGCCCAGTTTACGGCCACTTCACCTAAGTCTAGTCGTAGAGTAAATTATAATGCTCCCCGAACTCCTTATCAGAATCCATCCAGTCCTAGTACTCCAGTTACTCCCATGAGCTCTCCTCTTACAAAACCTAACCCTGCTACTTCATTGTCAGGAATGTCAAATAATAATAAGGTTATTTCTAAACCTACAGTTGGTTCTACCAGTGTGTCCACTGTAAGGTCCTGTTCCCATTGTAAGAGAAAAGGCCATGGAATTCATTCATGTTTTATATTGCACCCTGAGTTACGACCAACTGGTCTCATTTATTGCAGAGGTGTGCAAAATAAACTTACTAATAAACATGTAACTGTAAACCCCAATTAGGTGAAACAGTATTCACCATATATGTCTTCAGGTGAAGTTTTGTGTATTAATGGGAAGTGGAAGCCAGTGATTATTCTTCGTGATACAGGTGCTTCCCAAACCATAATTTCATCCAGTATTCTTTCTGATGTTGAAAAGAGAGAGACTGGAAAGTTTGTTGTTCTTCAGAGTGTTGCAGGATGTAAAACTGTACCTCTAATAGACATTAATTTCAGATCCACCATTACACCACGTTTATGCACTGTGGGTGTTAGTACACAGTTGCCCATCCCAGGTGTGGATGTTATATTGGGTAATGATGTGGCCATAAATCATGTTGTGGGTGAGAATGATCCCCGTTTGTGTAAACAGCCAGTTGCAGACCATGTTTATTCTGCCTGTGCTGAAGTTAGTTCTATGAATGAACCTGTTGTAGAAGATGCTTTGTCCATTCTACCTGTGCTGATGTCAGTACTATTATAAATCCAGTTGTCAGTTCTGATGTTGTTACTCAAGCATTTGTTCCAGTAACCAGTACCCCTTCAGTGGAGAAGTGGGATGTGGTTGTTCCAGATTCCTGTGTGGCCGATTTAGTTGTTGAGAGTAAGCCTGATACTATGACTCTGCTTTATTCCGATAAATTGGGAAAGGATGTCCATGTACCATTGTCTTGCCCGCTCACTACGAACGTTGTGCCAGGAGTTGAGAGAAACTTAAAAGCCACGACTCTGTATTCCAGCCAAGTGAATGGTTTAGGACAAGATGTTGGGTTGGCAGAAGTATTCCCGCTCACTCCAAGTTTAGAATCAGTTGTCGAGAGTAAGTCCGTTGTAGAGGCCCCGCCTCACCCTAGTCAAGGTGATATAATAGGGGAGGAGGTCAAACTACCTGTTACTTGCCCGCTCGTTTCAGATTCCCTTCATTTAAGTGCATTGAGTAGAACTGACCCTAAGATTTCAGAGAGAAGCAAGGAGACAGTCTGTACTGTAGATCCAGTTTTGGAGAGTGTGGGAAAGCAGCCAGAGGATCAGCTTCTGTTGAGTAGATGGAGACCCATTGAGCCTCCCTCTTCAGTTGTCTGTGAGGATGTGACCCAGCTTGGTAGTGATATTATTGATTGTGAGCAGACAGTACTCCAAGCAGCTCCAGAAGTCATGGGAGGAAATTTTGGTAAAATCATTAAGAGTGGTAAAGTAGCAATTGGATCTAAGTTCCGGAGTTGTGATTCTTATTCCATGTGGAGTAAGTATTTCTCATTGTGTACATTGAGTCAGAGTGTGTGTAGGATGTTGAAATCTACTTTTATTCTGCAGGAGCCATTTTCTTGTGAAGTAATGGACTGTGGGACATCTTTGTCAAGCCTTGTGGTTGAGCAGAGAGAGTTTACTCAAGTAGGTTGTGCATCCAGTTCTGAGGAAGTGGTGAGTTATGCTGGAGCAGTGTCTCTATATTCAGATCCAATTAATTTTAATGCAAGAGTGATAAACGTGTATGTTCCACTCAAGTGTGGGGTTGACTTTCAGAGTCATATTGGAGTTGACTTTCAGAGTCATATTGTGGGTGAAAGATTAAATCATACTGGGGAGCAGATGTTTGAGGCTCCAGGTGTGCATTTCAAGTTGGGGGATAAGGTTATCCTACCTAGAGTTAATCATTGTGAAGGGTTTCAGATTGTCCTTGGGTGTTTCCCAGGTAATCTGCTGTTCATCTTCAAGATGTTAAGACCCTTAAACCTCTTGGTTGATTGGTTGTCATCAGACGTAAATCACTTGGGAAGTGATGGTGAGGGTTGTAAAGTTTTCGGCATGTTTTATTTAGTCTTTTGGAAGACTAGACGGTTGATGAAAGTGTGTGTTGTGTTCAAGTTCACCATCAGGGGGTGTGAACTTGTCTTGAGAGTTATGATTGAGATATGGTGCCTAGGCATATGCCTGTTTTCTTTCACTGATCGTTATGACAGAGTTATGAGGAAATTGATTTCTGTGTTCCTTATGGATCATCTGAGTCAGTTCGATCAGGTAGTCTTTGCACTTATCTTGGGTTGTATTTCTTGGTTTGAAGGTCAAAGGTTTGCTAAGTCGGTGTGTTGTGTTTCGGAAGGTTCTATGAAGGGGAAAGTCTTATGCATAATTGTGAGGTTTAATGCTAATTTCTCTAATTTTAGTATCCATTGGGCGAGAGTATGTGTTCCACAGAGGATCAAGAGTGATGAAGAGCAGATGTCTGTGTCAGAGCATACCCAGGAGAAGTCCCAAATCTACTCAACATCCAGTCAGCTTCAGTTAAGCAGTTCAGCTCCAGAAAAAGGGAGTAATGGAAAGTGGAGGCTGTCTTGGAAAAATTCACCATGTGGAAGAGGAATCACATGGAAAAATGAAACTGATCTTAGAGAAATAGTAGAAACATATGAAAAGCAAAATTGCCATGATAACTGTGTGAAAGCAGCTACCTTTATTGACAATTCTATTCATGCTACTAATGATACTGTTGTAGATAGGAGTGTGAAATATGATCTGAAACAAAGTGAAATAAATGAGATAGTACCCTGGAGAGATAAATTTGCATACTCCAGTGACACATATGTAGAACATAGTCATAAGACTGAAATTTCTGAGTTTCCTGTAAGACTATATTTGGAGTGTTTTCATATTTGTCCAGAAATGTGTTCTTATTACTTTTACATGTTTGGTGTAATAAATACCATAAATCTCAAGTGTCATACATTTTACTTTGAAAAAATGCCATTGATCTTCAATCTATTGCATTTTTTTTCTTGGAGGTGGAAGTGTTACGTACTCCTAGCAGAATACGTATATAAATTTAAAATAACTTGTTTTATTATATTATTGCCTGTATATGTACACACATTGTGTTTTGTAAATTGTCGTATGGTGTGGCAGTGTTAGTGAAGACAGGAGCGGGGTTGCGTTGCACACGTCTAGTACCTGTTTGATTCCGGAAGCTGGACCTATTCAGTTTGAGAGTTCCAGATGTCACTTTTATTTAGTATATAAAATTGTTTATATACTGTAATTAAACAGGTGGCATTGTACTTATATATTTTGTAAGTAACTATTATCTGTAATTTGCATTCCTGTGTGTTTTGAGAACAAGTGGTTGTTCAATTAGTTTAAAATATTAAAAAGTCCTTAGTTTCCATTCCTCATCCTGGGATGAGTGGGATGAGGCAGACGGGAGGTGAGAATGTGGGTAGCGCCAGAGCGAGAGTTCAGTAGCTTCGGGGAACCAGGAGGAGTAACATGTAGGAGATAAGTCTTTACATTCATTTTGTGCCATAGTTTATTTTGTTATATTTAGTGATATGACAATACTTTCATTTATACTATAAGTTAACTTAACCATCTGTGTTTTGATATTATACTGTCTTGAATATATATCTATATAATATTTTGTATCTATTCTTCAGTCCTAAGGGGATGTATCCTTGGAGTTTTTCTTAGCCCGATTGAGCTCATCCAGTGTGAAGGGGGCATTAGTGTCAGAGACTTCTTCACATGCTGTAAGGATTCTGTGCCACCTTTCTTCCTCTAGTACGGTCTGTACTGCTAATACATCTGGTGGAAGTTGATTGCTGGCTGCTCTCTCTGCAAACCTGGTTGCCAGTACTTCGGCTTCCTGTTGAGGATCCTTGGGGTGTGGAGCTTTAGGTGTTTTATTCCCTTTGGCTCGGTGAATTTGCTGCCACATCTCTCCGAGAGAGGTGTGTTCATTCAGGTGTGAACACCATTCCAGCCACTTTTGTTCTTTTATTTGTCTGGTCTCTCGATGCACATGTTCCTTGACCTCACAAAGTAAGATCCTGTTGCGGTCACTTGGCTGCTTTTTGTATAGCTTTCTTGTTCTGTTGAGTCTATGGTTGAGTTCTTTGACACGTTCGCAATAGTACCAATGATCTTTATGGTGTCCGGTGGACTGTTTTTCAGTGGGATTGAGTGGTTGGCTGCACTTTGAATCGCTTTGACAAATTCCTGTTCTGCCTGATTAATGTCTTCGGGAAGATCATAGTTTCTTTGCCACTCTGAAATGAGGTTTTGAAATCGGTCCCAGTTTGCTAAAGCAAAGTTCCAGGCTTCGGATGGAGGCGGAGGTGGGGTGGGTAGGTCTAACTGAAGATCAATTTGGACCCCATAGTGGTCGCTTGTGAGTGTGGGCTCAACTGACCATGTTGCTGCATCTTTTAGGGAGGTTGAAACGAAGGTTTGGTCTAATCTGCCTCCTTGGATGTGGGTAGGTTCATTCTTGTTTAGCATTTGTATTTCTGGAAGCTGGTCCAGTAGATGTGTAATGTGAATGCCGGCTTCATTTGTTCTGTTCGAGCCCAGTGCCATTCGTTGATGGGCATTAAAATCTCCACAAATGATTGTGTTTGTTGTTGTCGCGTGTCCAAATAACACAGAGAGATCCATTTCGGCATGTGGAGACCTGTACACATTGAACACTTCAAGTTAGTCGTGTCTTAGCTCAATGGTAACTCCCATTACCTCTGTCCCTGCTCCACAGTTGGGTGGGCTGGTTATGGACTTGGAGATCAGGTCACATTTTACATAGATTGCACATCCCCTGGATTGCCCATTGATCCATGGAAGGAAGAAGCTTCGATAGCCTGAGATTTTAGGTTCTAATCCGGCTCGAAGCAAGCTCTCCTGTAGTATCAGGATGTCTATGCCCTTGGTTGCTGCTATGCATTGCAAGTGTTGCAATTTAGTGCGCAGTCCTTGCGCATTCCATTGCAGGATCTTTAGACCTCTAGGTTCTTGGAATTTGCTGATAATTCCGTGGTATCCATGGAGTCTGATGAACACGCCATGGAAGTTGCAATTGGTGTATAGGTTCTTAGTGGACCTGAAATTGACTCATCAATGTCGCTTTCCGACGAGCTGGACTCTGTTTTTTATGGGGGTGTCTCCTGCCCTGCTGTCTTGACGGTGTGGATATTACATCTTCGAATTTCTTGAGCTTGTGCTCAATTGTCTTCCGAGTCTTTGTGATTTGCTTGATTCCATGTGATGACAGCAGACTTTCGATCAACTCAGTGACCAAAGTTTTGAGCATTATCCAGAGAGCGTCCAGTTCAGTGGGAGCACCATTTAATGCTGTGCAGGTTCGGGGCCTAGTAGCTTTTAGACTCTTCTCGGTGGTAACTTTGACACTGGAATTGCTACTCCTATTGGCCCCAGTGTGCTTGCTGGATGAAATGGGAGGCCGACTGCTTTGAACATGATTCTTGTGTCCTCCATCTTTCTTTTTGTCCTGTACAGAGGTCTTCTCACCCTTCACCATGGCCGATGGTGAAGGGCCGTGTGCCCCTTCTTCCTGAGTGGGTAGACCCCACGCGGTTTTAGTGGGCATGGGAGCTGGTATTCGTTTTGGTGGGGGTTTCGGCTCCGCTGTAGGCGTGGTGGGGTTCGTTTGAAGCCTTTTGAGCCTTTCAGGGCATTTCAAGTTCCAGGCATGATGTGCCTTGGAACAATTTGGGCATTTTGTCTGAACAGGATGGTTTGCCTTGAGTTTATCAATACATGTTTTTGTGTCATGGGGCTGGCTGCAGACTCCACACCTCACTGGGCGTTGGCAGCCATCTTTGTGATGCCCAAATCTCTGACATCTGAAGCATCTTAGGGGTTCTGGGGTGTAAGGCCTGTGTTGGAACACGCCCCAGATTCCAAGGTCAAGTTTCTCCGGGATCCGTCCTCTTACTGTGAGAAGGACTTGTCGAGTTTCCTGTTTTGTGGTTCGTATTTGGCATCTCTCTGCTGACACCACATAGTTCAGCTTTTCGAGATGGCCAAGGGCCATATGCAAGGGATAGTGGAGGACAATGATTTTACTTATTTTATCCTCTGGTTTCAGTTCCTCACATTTTGCGTAATTTTTTAGAATCGTCGAGAATTGTGTCGACCCACACATACACCTACACCATCTCCTTAGTATAGCTATTTGGAAATTTGACATAGATATGTCTACCTGTCTCAGATCCTGGCTGTACTAGGCTTTTCCTAACCATGTGAGTAGTAGCGCCTTTGTCACGGAAGATTTTCGCCGATTTTCCGTTAACATTTCCGTCCACCACCTCAAGGGTCCAAGCTAGTGGACCCTTTCCAACGTTGGGATGTTTCTTACCACTTGAGCTCACACCTGCTATGTAGCCTGATTTCGGTTTTACCTTGCAGTCAGCTGCACGATGACCTGGCTTAAAACAGCTGTAGCACTTGTGCACATGTTTGTTGGAGGAGTTTCCCTGCTCCCCCGACACACCAGTCTTAAGCTTAGCTCCTTCGCCAATACCTGTAGCATGATGCTTCTCGTGAGGCTTAACCCCTTTCACCTGTCTCCTGGCCCCAGCCCACAGATCAGCTTGCTTGGCCATAGACAAATTTGACACAATTTCTTGCTCTTTGAGCTTGACACGCAGAGACGATTCGCATGCTTCTAAGAACTGTTCACGAATCATCAGCTGATAGAACCCCATGCTCCCAGGAGCAGTCTCCATGAGTTCACAGTAACGGTTTAGACTTGATTCTAACCGCTGTAACATTAACACATGTCTCTCCTTTTTGCAATTGAGCCCTACGGAAATTCTCTAGCATCCGGTCTGCAGTGATGCCAAAACCGTTCAGCAGCGCTGTTGTCAATGCCTCGTAATCTCCGCGCTGGTGCGGACCCAGACTGTGGTAGATAGTTAGTGCCCTACCCTTTAACAATGCACTAAGAGTGAGTGCCCACTTTGATCTTTCCCACCCGCAATCAGCGGCGTGACCTTCGAAAAGCTTGATGTATGCACCCATCGAGTCGTCCCTCTCATCAAAGTTAGCTAGTTCAGGTAGTTTGACAGTCTTACCTTGTTCAACGTTAGTCTCTGTTGAACGACCACTTGTCTGGTCATCCTGCCTTGCTTGCAACTGCATGCAAGCTATGCGTTCAGTACCTTCTCGGTTCTGCTGATCAGTCCAGCGTTTGTTTTCTCTCTCCTGCTGATCAGTCCACAGTTTGCTTTCTCTGTCCTGCTGATCAGTCCAGAGTTTCATAACTTGCTCTGCTACTTTATTCCCTTCGAATCCCAACTCCCTAACCTGGTCGTGGTATTCCTCTAAGGTGAATAATTCCGAGCCTACTCATTGAGTTGGTGTCGTCCACAAGGACCTTTTGGGCCGAGATTCTTCCCCCATAGAATCCCCCCAACGAAGTATTTAAAGGGCTAGATTCCCGCGTGACTCCGTTTTCTTCCGCAGCGCGCGTGATTCTAGTGACATCATTCTCGGTGACGTCACTCACAGGGGTCTCTACCTCCAAGTTGTCTCTCACTGGGGTCTCTCCCACTGTGTTATCTCTCACCGGGGTCTCACCACCGGTAGCCTCATCCAGTATGATGAGACTCGTGCACGCCACCTCAGCACTACCCTGCATGTGTGCTTGTAGCATCATCTCTTCCACGGCTCTCCTGTGCTGTTCCACTCGTTCCTTACACTCTAGCTCAGTAAGAGTGTCGTAGTCGTCAGGTCTACGAGTGGTCAAGGCTTGGTGAAGATGCAGGTAGCGCTGTTTGTACTCTCCACAATCATACATACTGGTGGTGTGTGTACCTAACAGGGTGTTAAACGTCCTCTGAATACTGCTCGTCACTTTTGAATTTTCAGGGAAAATTTAAGTGCGAAATTTTACTGTACAACCTAGCTCATAAGTTCCAACTAAGCCAATCATGTTGGGCGTCAGATGTAGGGGTTTTCTTTTTTGCATTCACAACTGCATTGCTTACGTCGCTAATGTACATGTGGCAGACGCTTCACAAAACTGTCGGAATTAGCAGAATAGAAAATACGACAGCAACCGTACAGGGCCTGAGAGCAAGGTCGAGTTAGAGTCCTTGAGGGTCTCTTCTCAGACTAGCCTCACCTGGTCCTGCTCCATGTTGATCGTTGGAATCTCCTCAATGATTTAACACTTTAAGGGACTCCTAGGGTCCTCATCACATTTATAGTTTAGTGAATTAGGCAACTCGGTGTTGAAGACACCTAGTGCTGAAGGCTTGAGTAATGTTGGCAGTATTCAGAAGTGGTTCAACGGAAACACCGCATAAAGCTTAACAGTAGTTTATTTACTAACTTAACCACTAATACAAAGGGTGTTTGATTTACTTTAGATTAGCGTCAGAAAGGCTATGGTTGTATTAGCGAGACTCTTGACGTCGGGCTAATCGACTCGGATCCACTCGTGGTGAAACACCTAACTTAACACAGTTGACAGTCAATCATTAACACGGCAACCTAACTGCTGGTATGCAAAGGGATCACAAGAGTTCCAACCGGATACTCGGTAATGATGATATGCAATAAACACAAATACACTGTCAATGGGAGAGGTAATAACATGCACAATAATATCACACAATAACTAAATGTGTGGTGTATGTGAAGCTCACATTCACAGACGAGTGAAATGCCGTGATACCACACAGATAACACGCATACACTGTCGATTCACCTATAACCTGTGACAGGTATAATAAGGTGAGAACTGTGGTTGATACCTCAGATTAACACAGACACAATAAAACAATGACAAGATCTTGTACTTACAGATAAGGTACCTTTCCTTACTCACTCACTCACTCAGGAACATTTATGCAAGAACTCGTAGGTGGCCTGACAGCTGGTTTCGCTCGTAGACACGGAGGGTACTGCAGGAGGGAGTACTGTATGTCTACAGACACACGCACACACTCTTGGCACTGACGGTGAGTAAGGGTGGTGACGTCACGTGGTACAGTGAGGGCGGCGGCAGCTGCAGGTTATATGGTACCATGCACTACACTGTACACTGTGGTACAGGTACACTGTGGATAAAGTCACACACAGATTACAAAGGCGGCGGCACTGCCTTAGTTCACTCTAAGTCACTCACTACGATCTTTGTCACCAGGGGTTACCTGATACCTGTCTGTTTCGCTCTGGAGATTTGTCACTTTAGGCTTCTGAACAATATATTCACATTCGTGATTCTAGGCGAGTGTGGGTATATTTTTTAAACGCTGAGTTAACTTGACGGTGAGGAATGGATGGTGTTCAGTCTACTGGCCGATAGACAGAACAGAACACGTCCTCTGGGTAAGGGCTCCTTCACTTGAATACTCTACAAGGGCTGCCGGGCATCTCGTGGCACACAGCACAAAAGAGTTACAATTTGACCAATAGCATTGCAGCAAATGAGCAGGAACCAATCATATGGATCGTTCGATGATCAGTAGCAGGAGTGACGTCATGAGCACGTCACGACCGCGTCATAGCTGTTATTCTCCATCACGCCGGTTGAGGTTGACTTCAGGGTCACACTGTCGCCTCGCAGGCGTCCCCTCTACTCTTCTCACGGTTCGCACCGGCCAATGTACTCATTGACCCTTTGTGGCAAGTATGCTTAACTCCCCTGTATCTACTTCCTGCCTGGACATACAGCGGCCTCCGTATTATGAAAGTGTTCCTGGTTAAGTGGGCATTCTGGAGATACCCAACATGCCAGGTCACTATCCAGGGTTAAGAGAGATAGGCCTTTGTGCACGAAGTTCGGTGCACTGTGAACTGCAATGAGCCATTCTAGTCAGCTGTGGGAGAATCTTGAGAGACCATTCTCTGACACTGCGAAAGGGAAGAGTCAACAGAAGTTTAGCTCATTTATTATGCACCCCATACCCATCTTGTGGGCGGTAATGGAAATGGTTACAGAGGCACATAATGGGCTCAGGGACTGAACCCCACAATTCATTCAACTAAGCAAGTTACAATCTTGATGAGCTAGTTACAAAATTCAGTGTAAGTCGTCACATCAACAATGGGTTCGAGATCGACCACAAGTATAGTTTCTAAATTAAGCAACAGATATATGAGGAGAGTTAGTGTCATAAATGAAATGTTTGTCCTGCACACCGCCCCCCATCCAATGGGCAGCGGTGGATAGATTACAATCACTTAGTTCCTACCTATAGTTAGCAAACTGGGGTTATTTGGCTAAAATTTCTGGTAGCAGATAATTTTGAATGAAATATTTACACATCGTTGGAACATTGGGTATAGAATTGTCTCTGAATTCACGTATCTTTTCGCACTACATTACATAGTGACGGAGGGTGTGCGAATAACTTTGTTGACACAGTTTACATTTGGTCAGGTCTACATCAGCAGATAATGAGAATTCCCACAGATACTTGTAACCGAGTCTATGTCGAGCAGTAGTATCATCTAGAAGTCTGCTGATAATATTGGATGAACCATAGATGTGTTGCTCCTCTTGCATGATAGTTTGATGATAGATGGAAATACCGGTGTCGATTTCACTTTGCCTCAGATCCACAAGATCTTGTTGAAGTTCTCAGATTGCTCATTGACAATCCAAGGTTACACTCAACGGCTCCTTTAAAGGCAGATTCTTTGGCTAACTTATGCTCTATCATGCATTCGGAGACCAACATGAGATGGAGACCACATGAAATGGACTCTATTACCATCTATATAAATAAAAATGGAAATGTTCGTTTGTTCAAAATCGCTAATCTCCGAAAGTTCTTCACCAATTGCTTTGAAATTTTCACACAACGTTCCATTCGCATCCGGCTAGGTTTTTATATACATACTATATAGATGTCACGTCTGTGGCGGTAAAAAACAAGCTTTTTCTGAAAAACTGTGTTTTGCATGTGTTTTTCATGTGAAGGAAATCTTCAAAATCTCTTTACCAATTGCTTGGAAATTTTGACACAACGTTGCATTCGAATAGGCGCATCTTTTTATATATCTACTATATATATGCTTCACCTGTGACAGGAAAAAAACATTCTTTTTTTGAAAAACAGCTCCATCTGTTGGACGTAAGAGCAACACACACTGTAATATCTGAAAGTTCTTCACCGATTGCTTTGAAATTTTGACACAATGTTGCATTCGAATAGGCGCGTCTTTTTATATACCTACTATATAGATGCCACACCTGTGACAGGTAAAAACATGCGTTTTTGAATAACAGCGCCATGTGTTGCACATAATAGCAACATGCACGCTATACTAAATATGTCACGAATTCCATTTCAATGTTTCCGATTGCATTGATAAATTTTATTTTCATAGATTTCGATTTATTTTATTTTTAATGAATTATTTTGTGTGACATTGGTTGGAATTGAGCTGTGTGTTTTACCATACCATGCACTTTGTAAATATAAGTTTAGATGCCACAACTGTGACAGGTAAAACTATGCTTTTCTTGAAAAACAGCGCCATCTGTTGCATGTAAGTGCTATACTAAATAATTTTCATAGATTTTGATTAATTTTCATTTTGATTTAATTATTTTGTGTGAATTGCGTTGGAATTGAGCCGAGTTGTTTACAATAACATTCATTTCGTCAGAATGGTTTATTTATAATTTTTTCATATTTTCATTTATTTTTTTAACTCTTTTTTTATATTTCAGTGACGGGAACATCAGATCACTTGATGTTCCCAATTTTCTGATGGGAACATCAGACCATTTGGGAAGGCATCGGACGAGGGAGTGGGGAATGGTGGGGATGACGAGGAGACGGAAGTGAGAGATGGCGGGGATGACGAGGGGACTAGGGAGGGGGTAATGGTGGGGAAGGAAGAGAGGATGGGGAAGTTTAGGATGGTGGGGACTAGGGGATGGGGGAATGGAGAATGGTGGGGAGGACAAAGAGGACGGTGGATTGGGGAATTGTTGGGAGGCTGAGGAGACGGGTGAGGAGGGAATGGTGGGGAGGACGGGGGGACAGGGAAGGTTGCTGTGGCTCAGCAACGCACTTGCATTGCTGTGCCACAGCACCGCGTGGCCGGGTACGGCTAGTCCTTAATAATTTTATTGTATTTGTGTCTAGCTTCGGACACGAGCATGTTACAGTTATGTCTTAAAGAGTTAACAGAAATTAAAGATGATAAGGAGTCACAATTAATGTATCAAGTTTTGAGACTTGTACACATTTCAGTGCAAGGAGCCAGGCAAATAGTTCGGTCTAAAGGGTAGAGGCCCAGTTGTTTATACGGATTCTCCACTCAAAGTACAAGCCATCGCCCATTGTCAGGACAACTGCACTTCCAGCTGCACCCGTGGTGCGATGTAGGGAACCATCAGTGTATATGATTTGTGAGAGAGAATGCTCTGTGGACTGAGCATCAATATTGCTTAAGGCGTTGAGCTTTTCTTCAAGACGAAGCTTGGGCTGATCTCTAATTTGCTTCTTGGTTGGAAAGGGAGGGATTAAAACTGGAAAGGGTGTAATTTCCCACTGTGCAGGAAAGTGCCGATGTTGGTACAAATTGTGAACCTGATACATTCTGAGTTGAGTTCCAGTTTTAGTTATCCATTTGGAACAATGCTGATCTTCAATAAAGAAAATCTAGAGGGCTTCTGTGCAAGGGTTAGGATGAGTTAGCCTAAGAATTTTTATACAAATTTGACAGTTAATTTCAGTAACACGATCAACAACGCTCGGAATATTAAGTTCATTTCCCATATTAAGTATCTTTGTGGTACGAGGGCACCCAAGGATTATCTTCACGGTTTCGTTCTGCAATTTTTCAAGCTCTCCAAGCTTTTTTTCAGGCGTAAAAATAAGCAGACGTGCAGCATAATCCACTAAAGGTCTGATGTATGCAAGGCACATCATTTTGACAGTTCTGACAATGGCACCATAGCCTGAGTGATAACCTGCAACAGTCTTGAGAGCTCGGAGCCTCTCTTTATACTGACGACAGTCTGAATACAACAGAACCATACAGTGGCACCTCAAAGCCAAGGTATTTGAATCTGTTTACATAGTCAAGCTGGGAGCGATCAGACAGTTGCATTTTGCGAACAGCTCCTCCCTGCCTTGGTGGGCGCCGATTTAGTATCTTTGTTTTCTCTGCTGAGATAACTAAACCTAGGTCCTGACATGAGTCTAATACAGAGTTAAGAGTGTTCTGCGTGTTAGCATACCCAGTAGTGTGTATCATTATGTCATCAGCATAGTTAATGATGTGGACATTGGGGTTGCTCGGTACAGAGTTTAACAGCGTGTTTATTAAGATATTAAATAAGGTAGGACTGAGGACACCTCCCTGCGGGGTACGTAGTTCAAAGTCTCTTGTTACACTCCTATGCCCTATGCTTATGTTGGATAAGTAACCCCTGATCCAACAAAGAAGCCGACCACCAATTTTCATTCTTGCAAGCTCACTCAAGATAACATGTCTATTTGCAATATCAAAGGCAGACTTAAGATCTAGGAAGGTGGTGAATATCACTTTTCAATGTTCAGGGTAAGAAAGGTGGTGATGCAATGATGCACACTCCTTCCATGCATGAAGCCATATATCTGGGGGGGGGGGGGGATAGCGTGGTTCTTATTCTATGGAGGAGACGGTCTAGGATCATTCTCTCGAATGTTTTGCAAATGCAGCTAGTAAGGGAAATTGGGCGGAAAACATTGTCTTGATTTGGCTTGGGAATTGGAATGATTATACTGTTGGTCCTACAGATAGGAAGTTCCCCAGTAACATAGCTCATATTATACAGCTCAAGCAGGTTATTCCCTGGTACTAAAGGATGTAGACGCAATATGTCATATGTGATACCATCTTCACCGGGGATTTGGCTTTACCTTTGTTTAGAGCCGCGAGTAATTTAAACTCAGTAAATGGCACGTTGCATTCATCTTCCTTGTGGAGCATGAAGTCAACGAGCCTTTCTCTATCTCCGTAACCAGCATTTAATCTGAACTGTGTGTTTGGGGGAGCTGGGCCCGCTGCCATAGAACCGCAGACGGCCAGGGCAGACTGAAGTTCAGAGAGAGAGAGAAAGAAGGGATTATAGGGAAGGCGGAGAGGAATGCAGAAATCTAAGGGATGAGATTCAAGAACAAGCTTACGAAGACAGAAGGATTGAGGAAGATGAGAACCAGAGAGAACATTCGAAAAGTGGAAGCCCAGTTCGGTTGCGACCTTCACTGGGTCCACTTCAGGAGTACGATGGCGTAAAGCACCGACAAACACATCTGGAATGAACTTACCTTTAATCTTGTGGATCTTCTTCCAGATCTGCGGCAATGGAGTATCTAACGTAATGGTGGAAACAAGATTACCAACTCTCACGTTTAGCTGTACAGATGGTCCTAAAGGCCACCCCACCGCATTTGCTTTTCGAAACAAAATAAAAGAATCAGCCGTCTGCTGGCGTCGGTGTTTCTTCCAGGCTACACGCATACAATGGACAGCCCGAGCATAGTCCGCATTCCACCAGGGAATGCACTTCCGCGTGCCCCGAGAGGGAGAGTGAGGAATAGAGCGGAGGGCAGTGTCGAAGACGGTTATGAAAAAGGAGAAGGGCGCGAGGAAGAGGCAAAGTGGAGAGGTTAGGTTAGGTTAGGTTAGATATACACTGTAACTGGCACTCAAACACTTCACCCAGAGCCGTATTCTTCAATATTTCAAAGACACTGAAACGCACGTCCACCTCTGACGACTGCGGCAATTCAAGTGGCGTTACGACCTCATGCTAGCATCACGTCACGTCACCAAAATAACGACATCCTATTTCCACTAACATCGATAAGATGCCAAACCTCTACCTGTATTCTTAAATCACTCACTGACATTTATTATATTTTCTCTGTCCTTCCAATTTCTGGTCAGATATGCAGAATAACTCATCAGATAGGCTCCTTCCTCCAGGCTACCTGGGGTCATTACATAAGAAACAGCCAAAATTAAATTTCGACTACCACATGATGGAAAGGATTAAAGAACTTCAGAGCCACGAGGCACTGCAAGAGTCAACTACAACAACAAAGGAAGATTGACAATGAGAAAACAGTTGACGGAGAAGATACAAAATTTCATAAAGTACTGCCATGAAGATGCTAGTTTCTTAGGGCAGGTAAGACATATACGTTTTGTCAGGAAATATAACGGAGCAGCCTACACTATCGGAAGACATAGACCCATCTGTGAAGAATGAAATGGAGTTAAAGTGTGAAGAAAAGTGAGCAAGGAACTTGCATTTCAGAACTGGAGAAGGAGTAAAAGCTTTTGTCATACTGGTTTTACAAAACACAGAAAGAGTTTTGGGGCATCCATGGGGACATCCTTTGCTCTGTGGAGGGTGCCGCCATGGGGGCAAGGATGGAATGACACGAGGAGAAATATTGGTAACACGAACAAAGACAGAACCTTGCAAGCGAGACAGTCGTACAGAAATGGAAGGTGGTGAAAGGAAACAGGGCCCACAGGAGGGGTAATGGTAATGGAACGACATAAGCGAGAGTGAGAAGGTTGCAGGGACCGCGCAAAGTAGCGAAGACAGTAGCGATCACAGCAATCCTGTAGACAGGATGCTAGTTTCAACATTCAAGCTCTGGGTTAGAGTCGAACGAAAGTCACTAGACCTGAGGTGTAACCCAATATGATGAAAAGCGTCAAGATGAAGAAGACTTGAGGGAGAGTCAGACGAGTAAGTAAAACAACCATAATCGAATTTAGACAGCACGAGAGAGGAATGTAAGGAGAGGAGCGTGTGACTATCAGCTCCCCAGTAGGTATAGGACAAGACCTTAAGTAATTTAAGGCGCTTGGAGCATTTAACTTGGAGGTAAGAGATATGTGGCGACCAAGACAAACGAGTGTCAAAGAATAACCACAGAAGTTATTTGGTGTTGAAGAAGAAGAAGAAGTTGAGGTGTTTGAGAGGAAGTTTCTCAACACCTCAAACCAATTTTATTTGCAGATGACACATCCTTCATTTTTTTCCAGCCCTGAACCTCTTGCTCTAAATGTCACAGTGAATACTGAACTAAATAAAGTCCATCTTTGGCTATCTGCTAACAAACTCACCCTTCACATCGACAAAACTTTCTATATTTTGTTTGGTAATAAATCCTCAGATCAAATTAATCTAAGAATAAGTAAGTAAGTAATTATCAAAAGAAGGCACCAAACCGGGAAGGCTATGTAGCACCATCAAATGCGCAGAATAATCAGAGGGCGCTAAATATCACCAAGGATGCCAATACGAGAACAAAAACGCATAAGGCGAACGATATCAAAAGTATCCGAGTCACAAAGAATTCTATTGAGGGACAAGTGACCGCGAGGGGCGGTCGGCAAGCAAGACACACGCTCGTCCCGGAAGTCAGGACATTCAAGAAGGACATGCACGACCGTAAGAGGGACAATGCAACTAGGACAATAAGGAGCAGGACGGCGCGCCATCAAGTGACCATGGGTTAAGCAAGTATGGCCAATACGCAACCTCGCCAGAGCTGTTTCCCATCGCCGGTTACGGTGGTAGGACGACGGCCACGAGGAAACACAAC